>JAJIBD010028580.1:0-21310 GCA_021461705.1 Cryptotis parvus
ACATACCTACCTATCTATCATCTATCTATCTTTCTATCTATCCATCCATCAGTCCATCCGTCCATCTGTCCATCTGTCCATCCGTCCATCCGTCCATCCATCTATCCATCTATCCATCTGTCTATCTGTCTGTGTGTTTGTGTGTCTGTCTATCTGTCTGTCTGTCTGTCTATTTCAGGAGGGAATAGATGTGGTCACATGGTAACAGAAGTGGGAATGATTTCACTGGACCTCATTTAAAGAAGGTAATTTCCATTCCTGAGATATCTATGCAAGTCTCCATCTCCAAATCTTATACCATTGGAGGTTAGGAATATAACATATGATTAGTGGTATCACATAAACATTGCCAACAACAGATGCTTTGTTATCTCCTATTTAAACTGTAGTCTCATAGGCCAAATTTCTGTGGCTAGGAGTATATAATAGTTGTTTCCTACATTCTTTCTATTCTTTTCAGGGAAAAATTTTCAGAAACATTCTTTTCAATATCTTTTTATTTCTGTAAAAAGCAGGATAAGCTAGGTTGTGCTAGAGTAAAGTAACTTTAACTGTTAAGTAGATAAGTTCACAACAGTATTATTTTTCTTACATATTGCAGTTGCTTTATGCTATGCTCATTTGTGGATGCAGGTTGATGAAATTGTCACTACCTGGGAGGCAATTCCTAGGAATAAGGGCGAAAATCCAGACAAACAGTTTTTTTTTAAAGTACGATAGTTTTACTTAGAAAATTTGCTTAGGGAAATGTGAAGGGGAGAGAGTGAGAGCAAGAGAGAGAGAAAAAGAGAGAGATGTATTAAGCAGAGATTACAGGCTTTTTAGAGGGAAAAAGTGAAGAATAGACATCTCAGATTGAGATGTGGGTTTATCTCAGGGTGGAGAATGAGCCCCAAAATGCTTTCATAAATTTGGTTTTATCATAGTTTTCCTGGCCCAGAGTTCCCTGCATACACAAATATTAATCTGGATGTCTTGAGTTGCCTCTAAGAAGTGATACACAAGATTTCCACTTATATTTCAGTGATCAAAAGAACTCTCACCCCCTACTTAATGGTAAACAAAATAAGTTGAAATACATGGGAAAACAGCAACTTTATTTTAAAAGTTAATGATAACATGACATTGATTTTCTTGTATTAATTACTAAATTTTTACAAAGGCATAATAAAACTGTAATGATACACACATGTACCAGGTTTTTTGAACACTTTGGGTATTTCATATGCTTTAACTCATTTCATTTTCACCATCACCTTTTTTTGAATAATTTCTTTTTTAAAATTTTATTTATTTTTTAAATATTTTATTATACCATTGTGAGATACACAATTACAAAGATGTTCATAAGATGTTCATATTTGGGTTTTGATCACACAGTGTTCCAGCAGCCATCCCTCCACCAGTGCCCATCTCCCACCACCAATGTCCCCGATTCCCTCCCCTGCCTCCTAGCCTGCCTCCATGGCAGGTTCTTTATTTCTTTCTCTTTCTATCTCTTTCTCTTTTCCTTCCCTTCCACATTGTGGATTACAATACATACATTAAAATGATGTCATGTGTATCTTTTTGCCTGTATTTAATGCTCAGTTCTAGGTTTAGTATCAGCACTTTTCGGCAATTATTGGCACACTGTTCCATTCTCTGTCTTACCTAGCCTTTGATTCCCAAACATTTGTGATAATTTCCACCTTTGACAAGACCTCCTGATCCATGTTTCACCTGACCTTAAATCACTGTATCACTGTCTTCCCATTCATCATTGATTTGCTCGAGTGGGCACCAGTAACATCTCCATATGTCCTGTCTCATGCTAGTAGAGTCCAAGGGCATCTGCTTGTTCCAGGAACATAAAGAGCCTCAAACCATTACAGTTACGGGAATGAGGTCTATAATTGTTACTGGTATTTGGCATATCAAATACGACATGGGTAGCTTGCCAGGCTTGGCTATGCAGATGGCATACTCTTGTAGTCACCTCTAAATCCAGCACCTTAGATATTAGTACCATAATATGTACATATATATTTATGTCATGCAAATAAATGCAGTTATTCTATATCTGTCTCTCCTTCTGGCTAATTTCACTCAACATGATCCTCTCCATGTCCATCCATTTATAGGCAAATTTCATAACTTCATTTTTCCTAATAGCTGCATAGTATTCCATTGTATAGATGTACCAGAGCTTCTTTATCCAGTCATCGATTCTCGTACACTGGTTTTTTCCAGATTCTGTCTATTGTGAATAATGCTGCTATGAACATAAAAGTAGGGATGGTATTTCTGCTGTGTATTTTTGGCTTCCCAGGGTATATTCCCAGGAGTGGTATGGCTGGGTCAAATGGGAGCTCAATTTCTAGTTTTTTGGAGGAATATCCATATTGTTTTCCAGAAAGGCTGTACCAGTTGACATTCCCACCAACAATGGATCAGTGTCCCTTTTCTCTGCATCCACGCCAGCACCATCACCATTTTTAATGATTATTACCTTCATTTAATAAATTAAGCATAGAAGACTTAAGCATCTATGCCCAAAATGCAGGGATTCTGATTCTAGAATATACCTTCTTAAATGTTTCCCATGTTGCTCTGTTTTGTCTTTTAAATTCATCCTGTGGTTAAAAAGTCATTGGGTGGTTTTTCTTTTAATCATCCTTTAATTGGAAAGTTCTTTCTACATATGTTTCTAGTCCCTAAATGATTCAATAGTAAATATGTGATGATTTTAATACTTTGGCTTCTCCCCAAGAAAGTAGAGTTAAATGAGGCAATAACTTTTTAGTTGGTTAGTCTTTATCAATATAAAAGCTCCTCAAACCATGGGCACTGAAGAAACTGTGTACTTTCATATTTTTTGTTATTGTAACTATTGTAGAAGTGGTGACTTTACAGAAGTGAGGGCTTATTAAGTCCCCTTTAGAGGGTCTTCCTGATCTGTGTTGAGTGTCAGGGCAAAGAAAAGGAACACGGTAGGAAGAATTCAGTTAATAGAAAACCCTTTGGCCTGTGACTTTTCTGCTTGATGTGCCTGCAAATGTATTCTCACATGCTACTTTTTTCTTTGTTATTCTTATTTTATTCACCATCATCTCACCCACAGTATGCCTTTGCATGTAGACTTTAGCTCTTCAGATTAGGAGGATTACCCTCCCGTACTCCATATTCACTTGACTAGTATCACTATATGAAGTTGGCAAATTTGAGAAAAATAGTTTGGTTGAAAGATTTCCCTTCCCTTTCTTGCCAACAGAATGTGGGTTCACCCTAGATATAGATAAATTGACTCCAAGCATGACCATCTTCGACTTTTCTTGACCTGCCCATGGACTTTCACATTTGTCTCTCCTTTCCTTTCTATAAATGCCTTGAGAAAAGTTTTCTCTTTTCACAGCTGATATTGAAAATTGGCAGAAAACCCCATTTTGTGGCTCATATGTGGTTGGCACCAAACCCTAGTTCACTGCTGGGAGTTCTGTTTTTACTTCCCTCTTTCTCCCTCCTTTTTGGTGATTTCAGCGATTTTCTTGAGGGATGGTGGTGTTGGTGGAGTGAAGACTGATTATGTTGTCATACTTCCTGCAAGTCTGGTTCTTATTTTTTTCCAACTTTTTTTTAACTTAACAGATGTTAAAAAGTTGCTTATATTGCATTTCTTGATTACATGTTAGTTTGAACATTTTCCCAGACATTTGTTTCCTATTTGTGTTTTCTCTTGTGTAAATTGTGTTTGAGGCTTGATCATTTAACTATTGGAGTCCTATGGGTAGTTTCAAAAATATATAGTACATTTTGAGATCATTAAGGATTGTTCCTATCATTTTTGATGCAAATATTTTCTTACTCAGTTACATTTAAAAACATTTCATGAAGTCTGAGGGCTTTCCTACTGTACCATCACTCTCTAGAATTTATTTCTTATTCTAGAACAGTGACTCAGTGGGTATATTGACCCTGGTGCCCTGGGGGTCAGATTCCTGACTAACTTTCCATCTCCAGACTGGATCTGTACAGTATAGTTATTTGATAAATTTTTGTTATATGAAAATATAATGAAAATATAATGAAAGTATATATGAAAATATACTTGATGGGGCTGGAGAGATAGTACAGTGGGTTGGGAGATTGCCTTGCCCACAGCCGACAAGGGTCGGCAGCATGTGTAGTTTACTTGAAGACAACATGAGCATTTATTTGAGGGCTGGAGAGATAGCCCTACAGCCTATAGGCGTGCTTTCATCTGGGTTCAATTCCTGGCAAAACATGATTCATTTAGCACCAGCAGGATGTCCCTAAGCACAGAGATGGAGCAGCTGCTGAGAGTATGCCTCAAATACTTCTTCAGATTCTTTCGTGGTGACCATCTCTTTAATTCATCTTTTTTAGATGTTTTAATTTTTTTCATATAAAATGAAAATTTTATGGAAACCAGCAAAACTGTCAGTGAACAAACATGTTTGATCAGAAACACCAGGCAGAGAAAATAAACCAAAAATGATCATAAAAGAAGAACTAACCTATAATGTTTTTGTAAGTTTGGTGGGGCTGGTGAATTACAAGCAAATGGAGAAAGAAGCCAATGATGATATTATATGTAAATAAGAGTCAGATGCTGCTAGACCTTATCTGTGTTTTAATTAAAAGTGATGTTTAAATGGTGAAATAAGTTCATATTTAATAGAATTCTTGCAGGAAAATTCTGAACCATAAAAGATATAAACAAAACACAATAAAACAACTATCTGAAATCACTGAAGGATCTGGAAATGCAGGCAGATTTTGGGAGGATGCCAAGATTTGGGAAAGAAGTCATACATGGCAGGAAGGATTCATTTAGTTTACAAAGTTTCTGAAACTCTAGTTGAAGCTTTGACATAATCCTTGATTTTGAAAATCAGAAAAGAATTTGAGATAACCAAAAAAGCTGATAATTTAAAACAGTATGCCAGTAATTAGAGAATTTAAGGCAGTACATCAGTATTTAGAGAGCTGGGAATCAAATGTTATAGAAATACATATTTTATTGGCTACTAAATGGTGCAGGACCATGTAATGTATCGCTATGAGGGATAAAGATCTTAGCAGAAATTTGAGCTTTGGGGCCGGAGTGATAGCCTAACGGGTAGGGCATTTGCCTTGCATGCAGCCGGCCCATGCCGGCCGGGTTCGATCCCTGGCATCCCATATGGTCCCCTGAGCACCACCAGGTGTAATTCCTGAGTGCAGAGCCAGGAGAAACCCCTGAGCATTGCCGGGTGGGACCCAAAAAGCAAAAAAAAATTAAATAAATAAAAAAGAAATTTGAGCTTTACCCAAGAAACAGACTTCATAACGTGAGTCAAACTGAGGTAAAAATCTGGAAATAAAGAAGCAAAAGGCAACATTTCCCACAAGAATAAAATAGAACCCAGGCATTAAGAATCAAATATATAAAATACTTAGTATACAGCCCCAAATTAGTAAACAGAAGAGTAGTTGTAGCAACATAACCCATTCTCAAATGAAAGTCTTTAAAGACCAACCCAATTCAGTGTTTGAGTCAAATATTGATTGAACAAAATGATATCAAACATGTTATATCTACTTTTAAGGACAAAATAGAAAATAATGATGAATGAATATGCATGAAATTTCAATAGAGTACACTTTATTTTTAAAAAGGACCAAATACAAATTTTAGATCTGTGAGTTTAAAATTTAACTCAGGGCTGAGCATATGCTTCCAATACACAAAGTTCAGGTCCAATCCTGGCACTGCACAGAGGCAGAAGCAGCCACTGAGTTCTTTTGGGTTTCACTGCTCCCTGCAAAAAAGAAAAAAGAAAAAGAAAAACTTTAACATATTAAATTTAAAATTCTCTGAGTTTAAGGAATAAAGAAAGGAGATACGAAGGAAAGAATCAATAAACTTGAAAAAAGTCTACATTCTCACTCACTTTTTTTGAGTTTGCTGTTCTTATCTTGCTACTTTCAAGTGGGGGTTTCATTTTTTATAGACATCTCAAATATTGCTTGGAGTGATGGTTTAGTGGTAATGAATTCCCTTTATTTTTTTGTCTGCAATACTCATTAAACTTTCATTTCTTTTCTTTCTTTTTTAAAATCAATCTGGACAATAACCGAACTGGGTAGAGTGTTTTTTGTTTGAAGTCTTTTCATTAGACATTTTTTTTAAAGTCATGACCTTCTTACTGAGCTGTTAGGTGCAAATTGGGCCATCTGTATTATTGCTCTCACTTATTAAATATATTGAACTTAGTGGGCTTCTAATAAATTTTTAGCAAAGTTGTTCATATTAATTTGTTACATACATTCAATACTCACCCTCAATCCCACCACCATTGCAACTTCCCAATAACATTATTTCCAATTTTAGCAAACACACTTAAATCTGCCCCTAGAACAGATCCCTAATAATTTATTTTATATTGCTTGTTGTAGATAATTTTCTAAAAATAATCAAGAAATGTTTTTCTTAGAAGAAAGTTCATAAAGATTGTTCAATCTTACCATGGAGTCACTAAGCCCTTGTATAATGAATTACTGATATATTGTTACAGGACAGCCATTGTGTGCATGTATTTTGTTGTTGGTTGCATTCTACTTTACAACCATTAAGTTTGGTGTGCTACTACTCAGTATATCAGGATAGCAGCATTTGAGGTGACTCACAGCCATGAATAGGGCTGCAGGCTCCAGGAATTCCAAAATTTTTAACGGGGTGATAAAGTTAGAGTTAAATTTTTAATTAGGTGGTGGCTTTTGTCATGGGCATGGCTGCCAGGCCTTCTAGAAGAACAGGATGATGGGGAAGGTAGTTTATCCCATCCTGACTCCGTGAAGCCTGGGAATTTCAGTCACAAAACCCACATACCTGAGTTTTTTTTATGGATTAATTCTGGGTGGAGCTCAGCTGAGCAGTGGAGTCCAGTCTTGAACATGGTGGCAATTGTTCATTAGATATTTTATTTATATAATATCGCTCCCATTTGGACTGTAAAGATTTCATTGATAAGTCTGCTAGTAGTTTTTTTACTCCCAAGTCTACATTAGTCTTATGGGGGAATCCCTTATATGTCATTCTTTGTATTTCTCTTGCTTCTTTTAAGATCTCTATCATTGGTATTTAGCCCTTTAGTTATAATGTGTCTTTTGTTTTGGGGCCATATCCAGCAATACACATGGGTTACTACTGACTCTGAGCTCAAGGATCACTCCTGGAGGCCTTGGGTTGCCATATGGGATGTCCAGTATTGAACCCAGTTTGACCGTGTGCAAGGCAAATGTTTACCCTCTACGCTATTTCCCTGACCCTCTTATAATGTGGCTTGGTGTGAATCTGTTTTTTATAAAAATATTTTTTTAAATAACTAAGAATTTTATTAATATTTGAATGGCTGTGCATAGGGAGAGCAAGGAACAGCTCTGCCCCATGTGTGAGAGTCTCTGGACCAGCATACCTGGGCGGATTGAGGGAAAAAAGCTGCGGCAGGGTGGGTGTCGGTGATCCGGGCTGTGATGGGCTGGTCTGCTGGGTGGAGTTCTGACGAGAGGGAAGTCCAGAAGTGGAAATGGCGGCACCCACGGAGTGAGGAGGGGTGGTCTGGCTTGTTGTGAGGCTCTGCACAAGCACAGCCGTTCATGAGGCAGTCGGGAGGCATGGCGGGTTCTAGCCCTGGCCCACCACCTCGGCAGAGCCTCACAACAAGCCAGACCACCCCTCCCTCACTCCGTGGGCGCCGCCATTTCCACTTCTGGACTTCCCTCTCGTCAGAACTCCACCCAGCAGACCAGCCCATCACAGCCCGGCTCGCTGGCTGCAAGCGGCGCGTGGTTCATCAATAAATGCTTTATTTGGAGGTGTTTAAAAGAGTTTGCCTCCGCTCGACAAGCCTGGCAAGCTTCTCGTGTTGTATATGATATGCCAAATTCCGGTAACAATTATATTAGGTCATTCCCATGACCTAATATAATGGTTTGAGGCTCTTTATGTTCCTGTAGCAAGCCGATGCCCCTGGCTCTACTGGCATGAGACAGGACATATGGAGATATTACTGGTGCCTGCTCTAGCAAATAGATGATCAACGGGAAGATTGTGATCGTGATCGTGATTTATTCATATTTAAGTAAATAAAACATTTATCACTTTTTCAAATAAAAAAATAGTTTCCACCCCTTTTTCCTTTCTGGAATCTTTACAATGCAAATGCTGCTCCTATTGCCATTGTGCCATGCACCTCTTGTTACTGTCACTGATTTTATTTTATTTTTAGTACTTTATATATCTTCCACTAAGAGAACTGTGGGGTCCAGAACCACTTCCAATAATTCTTCCTCAGCAGAGAGTCATGAACCTGACAGGTCATGACTTAGGGCTGTTGCATTTCTGCTAAGGACAGTAATGCTCCACAGCCTGGGTTACAACCTGTGGTGCTTGGGCTTGGGGACATCACATCGTTCCAGAGATTGAACTGAAGGTATCATGTATACTAGACACATTCTCTGCCACTTGATATACCTCCTAGACTCATTTTTCATTTTCTTCTTTTTGTTAGACTTTTATTTTTTTTTTTTTGGGGAGGTAATGTTTACTTTCAAGTTCATTGATTTGGCTTTTTGGCTTTTTCCATTCTGCTTTTGTGCCTGTCTATCATATTTTTAGGATAAGCACTGTATTATTTTTTGTTGTCTTGAGAGTCACACCCAGAAGTAATCTGGGGCTATTCTTGGCAGTGCTTCAGGGGGTGGTAGGCAGTGAAAAGGATCAAACTGAGGTCTTTACACATGGGAGCTACATGTTCTGTTATTTCAGTTATCTTTCAGTTTTGTGTTGTGTGTGTGTGTGTGTGTGTGTGTGTGTCTGTTTTCTCAGTTTGTGGAAAGGCCTTTCCCTGCTCCCCATCATAAATTTTTGCACCTTAAATATGTATTTATGATCATACTTTGTTCAACTCTGGTGGAATATTTTTATGATGGAAGCATCTCTTTATCTTCAACCCATCTGGGTGCTTGCTTCTTGTACCTTGTGGTAGAAGCTTAGTTTGTTACGTTTAGATTAAAGTTTAGGTCAGTTTCAGTATATATTAATTCAAGCTTTGGTGTAGATATGCTGTAACTACAAGAGGAGGGTAAGTACAAGTTTTCCAATTTGTGGAGTCTATGGGGTGTCAGATAGACTCTGCTTGTCATAAACTTTTGACCATCTCCCTTAAATTTAATTGAGGTAGCATTGGTTTATAAGAGTGTAAATATTTACTAGTTTGGGGATACAGTGTTATCACACCACTACCACCACGCAGACACCAGTATCCTTATACCATGCTCCATGCCTGGGCTCCACTCTGTACCCAGTTAGTTCTGTGGTCAGACTCTTAAATTTCATTTTCATTAAACATTGTCCCTCCTGCTTTGCTTCTTTATATGCCGCATATGAGTGAGATCATCTAGTATTTGTCTTTTTCCTTCTGACTTATTTCACTGTACACGGCACTCTTAAGTTTAATACATATTGTAACAAAGTGTAAAATTTTATCTTTTTTTCCCCTTTTTGGGTCACACCTGGTGATGCTCAGGTTTTTCTTTACTTATCAAACAACAGATGAGTTTGTTTGAAAATCCTGGGTAGTGTAAATAGTGATAGATTGAACATAGTTGTGAGTATACCTTATAAATGAATTATTTTTGTGTTCTTTGGAAGATACCTCAGAGTGGAATTGTCTTATCATATGGTAGTTCTATTAAAAATTTTAAAAAAGAAAACTCCATACTGCCTGCCATAGGGGCTAACTCAATATGTATTCCTTCCAACAGTGAATGAGAATAATTCCTTTTTCTCCATACTCCTCTACCACTTGGTGTTTCTGGCCTTTTTTAATATAAATTTCTCATTGGTATGAGGTGATCTTTCATTGTTGTTTTGATTTGCATATAATCTGTAATAAGAAATTGTTTTTCATATACATGTAGACCACCTATATGTCTTCTTGGTAAGAGTGTCTGTTTGCTTCTTTTCTCAATTTTTTGATAGGAGTATGTGTTTTGTTGCTAAGTTTTAGTGGGTTCTTTTTATATCTTGGGTACTTACCATTTGCCAGATTGATAGTGTGTGAATATTTTCTTTCATTTAGTAGAATATCTTTTTATTTCAGAAAGTTTCCTTCATAATGCAGAAGAATTTTAGCTTGATATAGTCCTATTTGCTTATTTTTGTTTTTGTTTTCCTTGACAGTAGATTTTTTTAAGTATTTTATTATACCACCGTGAGATATACAAATAAAAAGATATACAATTAAAAAGTTCATATTTGGGTTTTGGTCATACAGTGTTCCAGCACCCGTCCCTCCACCAGTGCCCATCTCCCACCACCAACATCCCCGGTTCCCTCCCCCTCCCCCAGCCCACCTCCATGGCAGGTTCTTTATTTCTTTCCCTTTCTCTCTCTTTCTCTTTTCCTTCCCTTCCAGACTATGGATTACAGAACATACATTAAAAGGTCCTTGACAATAGATTTGAATTGCCAAAGACTCCTCTGAAATAAATTCTGTAGATTGTTATGCCTTTGTTCTCTTTGTAGTATGGATTTGGGTTGAATATCAAACTCTTAGTCCATTTTGTTAGATTTGTGTACCATGTGAGATAGTGGTCTAATAACACTAGTTGGCATTTGAATAACCAATGGCCCTAATACCACTTATTGAAGATATTTTTCCTTTATCCATTGTATACTCTTGACTAATTTATGTATGTATATATATGTGTATGTATGTACGTATGTAGGTATGTATTTATTCTTGTGGTGCTCTGTGTTGAACTCTGTTACTTGTCCATGTGAGGCAGGTGCTCTATTCATGTCTTATCTGCACATGTTAGATATATGCTTTAAAACAGCTAACCCACACAATTACTTGTTCAGATTGGAGCCTTATAGAAATAACTAACCAACACCTCGATGCATCTCTTCTTTCTCAAGATGCTAGCTATGTTCTGCAAAGTATGAATTCTTAACTTTTAGCAAAATGTTATCTATTCCCTCAGCCATACTTATACCTCTTTCATAATAAATTAACTTGCCCATATATATATATATATATATATATTGGGGGTGTCTTTTTTTTTACTCTCTATTCTATTTAGAATTGCTTTTATTACAGTATCACACTGTTTTGGTCACTATAGCTTGATAATATAAAGCCAGGGAATGAGATGCCTCCCATATTTTTTTCCTCCTTAGGATTGCCTTGGCTACTTGGGGGTCCTGGGATTTCCAAATGTATGTAGTATACTAGGTCCTTAAAGATTTCCATTGGAATTTTGATAGATATTGCAGTGAATCTGTATTAATACTCTCAGTAGAGTTTACCACTTCTGTTAATTTTATTCTTAGTTTTTTTGGGGGTGGCAACATCCTGCAGTACTTACTGCTTACTTCCAACTCTGTGTTCAGGGATCATTCCAGGTAGTTACTTAGAGGACTGTACATTGAGCCATGGATCAAACTTTGGTTGGCTGCTTACAAAGCAATTGCCCTACCCTCTGTACTATCTCTCTAGCTGATGACTGAATCTTTTGTATTATTTTTTGTTTTTATTTTTTTGTCCATTGATTTTATTTGTATACATGTTTAATCTGTTTATTGACATCCCATATTGTTTACTTTAAAATGCACTCAAATAATATACAATTAAACTTGTTCAATCTTACTGGAATATATCATCTTCCCTTGCTATTCTTTCATACTATTTTCTTAGTCATATATTCTCCGAAGCTTCCTCTTTTCATTTTTTTGTTTATAAAAATATTAAAAAATTTACATTATATTTTTGTGTTCCATGGATCAACATTCCTAATATTGAAACATTACTAACTTAATTCTATTATTATTATTACTTAAAACAAGGTTGGAAGGTTTAATTCTCCATCATGCTCTTCTTAACGGTTTCTTAATGATATTTATAATCTTCTGGGTTGATTTAAGAATCATTAAATGTCAATACTGACCATGACTCATAAATATTATAATTTTTTCTATATGCCTAGAAACTAAATAATATTAATTCTATTGTGGATTTGGATCAAACTTATCTATATTTCAGCATATGTTCTTACCCACTGCTAAATCTTTGAATTTTCCCTTAGCTCTGAACCTTTGAAGTCTCTTCTGTTTTTCATTTTCCTAAATATTAGTGAGAGTAACTCTGAGATTTCACACGTGATATGTTTTGGAATGCTGCCTTTGCAATTATCTTTGTATTATTGATTCAGATTTACTCCATAAATAGCATGTTTTTAAGAGTGTTTCCATCAATATCTGAAGTTGAAATTTTGACCCTATATAGATCCCTCTATTCTGTTTAAAATGTTTAACTGTAGTTGAATCAGAAAGTTAATTCTTCCTTTATATAATCTAGTTTTACTTTACACATTCATTTACTTAAAAAAGAATTTATTTTCCAGATTCTACTCTAGGCCCTGGGGTTATCACTATCACTATCACTATCTTCCAGTTGATCATCTATTTGCTAGAGCGGGCACCAGTAATATCTCCATATGTCCTGTCTCATGCTAGTAGAACCCAAAGGCATCTGCTTGCTCCAGGAACATAAAGAGCCTCAAACCATTATATTAGGTCATGGGAATGACCTAATAAATGTTACTGGTATTTGGCATATCAAATATGACACAAGCAGCTTGCCAGGTTTGCTGTGCAGGTGGCATACTCTTGTAGTCACCTCTAAATAAAGCAATTATTGATGAGCGCGAGCCGGGCTGTGATAGTCTGATCTGCTAGGTGGAAGTTGTGATGAGAAAGAAGTCCAGATGTGGAAAACGGCGGCCTCCATGGAGTTGGGGGGTCGCCTGGCTTGTTGTGAGGCTCTGCTGGAGTGGCAGGCTGTTGCAGGACTCCTTTAAGGGCCGCTGCATTTGGCTCAAAACATTAGCATACTAAAGGGCCTAGGTGAGGTGCAGGGAGGGATTACCTAAGGACATTTAACACTCCCTGCTTTCCATAACAGTGGGAGGAAGGTCTGAGTTGCAGGGGTATAAACTAGCCGGTTTTCACTCTGCGCGCTTCTTTGGGGGCTCTTGCTCGCTGTGAGCGTTCACCTTGCTTGGAAGTTTTCTTCTCCTTTCCCAAAAGCCTTTACACGTGGTGGCCGCCATCTTGGCCTACATGTGGCTGGGGTTCTAGCCTGGAATACTAAGCACCGGGCTTGTCCTTTTGCTGATTTGTATGCCTGAACCTGTGATAAGTAAAGCCTTTTAAAACTGCACCGGATTCCTGAGTGTTCATCCATTCCTCGCCCGGCCCGGAGGTAGAAGGGAACTTGCTTCCCGGCACTGTCGGGGGACCCGGCGGAGCGCCCGACATTTGGCGTCCCTGACATGGGCACCACGAACATCATCTGGTCTAATTATCATCGGACAGAGATCATCTGCGTCCGAACCGTGAGTAAAATGATAGATATCTCATGGTATAGATACATTGTATCTTTTATTGGCTCAGAACCATACATAGCCCAGTCTATAAAGTTCCTTTCTGAGAACTACTCTATCTTTTCACAAATCATCTGGGTCCTTGCGATTTTTTAAACTGTACCTTTGTGTAAGGACAATGTTTAATAAGAGAGAGGGAAGAAAGTAATAAATTGAATGCAATCTTAAGGGACGAGGTTTACTCAGCGATTAAAGAAATAAGTGAGGATCATAAAACTACAGGTAGACTGGTCTTAAAGCTTGAGGACAGAATTATTAAACAGAGTTTAAAATTTGAAAAGAAATTAGAAGAACAGGAAAGTAAAATTATTAAACAGAATTTAAAATTTGAGGAAAAATTAGAAGAACAGGATTTAAAATTCAAAGAAAAATTAGAAGAACAGGATTTAAAATTCAAAGAAAAATTAGAAGAACAGGATTTAAAATTCAAAGAAAAATTAGAAGAACAGGATTTAAAATTCAAAGAAAAATTAGAAGAACAGGATTTAAAATTGAAAGAAAAATTAGAAGAACAGGAAAGTAAAATTATTAAACAGGATTTAAAATTTGAAGTAAAGTTTGAAGAGCAGAAGAAGGATATCGATAAAATCAGCACTATCTTAGAGGGAAGAAATTGACAAACAGAGAGATAGAATAGATGGACAGAAAGAGGAGGTTTGGAAGTTACACATAAGATTGAAAGAACAAAAGGAAGAAATATATAGGAAACTTGAAAACTTATACCAAGAAATGGATGTGTTACGCAGGGAGATTTCTGATTTCATAACTTATCAATCAGGACCTAGCGCATACCCAATACTGAGGCGTGAACCAACTAAAAAGCCGTTCACAAACACGCCCCAAGGCTGTAGACTTGAAAAGGTGTATACATTCCCAGCAAAAAAATCTAAAAAGAATTCTAATGTGGCTGATAACTTAGAGGAGGAACAGGAAAACCCAGAGGAGGCAAATTCCCAAGCTGAAAATCTCCCCAGAGTTAATACTCTCAATGGGGTAGATGTTCCTCTGCCAGATACTACAAGCTCTGATGAGGAAGAAGCGGGAGGAACAGGTTAGCTCAAATCAAAGAGCAAAGCGCAGCAATCTTTCTCATGACCAATCTAAAGATAAAGTAAAACCGATTCATGAAGACTTAAAAATTGAGTCAATAACCCCCGTTTAGGAAGGCTTGCGACAGGTTTGGAATATCAAGTCCTTATACTTTAAAATATTTAGCTGATTGGAGGCGAAAATAGTCAGTGAGTATTGGGAGACTTTGAAATGGTAGCCCATACTTGTCTAAACAAATCACAGTACATGCAATGGCAAATGTGGTATGCAGATGGGGTTAACGGAATATTGACACTTTTAAGAGAAAAGGAATCAG
Organism: Cryptotis parvus; assembly: GCA_021461705.1. NCBI lineage: Eukaryota > Metazoa > Chordata > Mammalia > Eulipotyphla > Soricidae > Cryptotis > Cryptotis parvus. The sequence continues at coordinate 14,861 of JAJIBD010028580.1, forward strand.
GCCATACTATAACTTTTGCCATCCTAAAAGGTGAAGGTGAATGGAAAAAGAAAGCAAAACAAGCGACATTACCTGAACCTATTTTAAAATATGTTCGGGAGACAGCACTAAAAGCGTGGGAAAGAGTAGGTTCCGACCCAGAATTTCTAGGTAGCTATCACGAAAATTTACCAGGGTCGTGATGAACCATACTTTGATTTTTGTTGGGAGATTATGTGAAACAATCCAAAGACAGGTTCAAGACCCAACCACTCAAGAAATCCTAAAAGCGAAACTTAGCATATGAGAATGCTAATCAAAAATGTCGAGCATTACTATATAGTATTAAGGAAAAGAATGACCTCCCACGGGGTATCTAAAGGCCTGTAGAAAAGTCGGTTTAACCTCCCGTAGAACACAGGATGATATAGAGGCTTATCCCATACAGCAGGAGGATCAGGAGAGGGATGAAATGTCAAACAGCTTTAGGGGAGAAACAATAAACTTCAAAGGTTAAACAATAATCGGAGACCCCGGCCTGCCAGCATCTCAGGTAGAGTCTCTGGGGTGCGCGGCTGGCAGGGCGGGCGCCTGGGGCTGTGGTAGAGCCCCAGGCCTCGAGCAAGAGTGGAACTACAACCCCCAAAGTTGAGAGCGGAACCGGAAGTAAACCGTTATTTTGAACTCTCACCGGCCTGACTCCATCTCAAGTACCCTACACTCCCTGGGGTGCGGCTGGCTGGGCGGGCGCCTGGGGCTGTGGTAGAGCCCCAGGTCTCGGCAGAAGGTGGAACTACAACCCCAGAAGTCCGAGCGGAACCGGAGTAAACCGTCATTTTGAACTCTCACCCCGGCCTGCCAGCATCTCAGGTAGAGTCTCCGGAGTGCCGCGGCTGGCCGGGCAGGCGCCTGGGAGCTGTGGTAGAGCCCCAGGTCTCGGCAGAAAGGTGGAACTACAACCCCAGAAGTCCAGCGGAACCGGAGTAAACCGTCATTTTGAACTCTCACACCGGCCTGACTCCATCTCAGGTACCCTACCTCCCTGGGGTGCGCGGCTGGCTGGGTGGGCGCCTGGGGCTGTGGTAGAGCCCCAGGTCTCGGCAGAAGGTGGAACTACAACCCCCAGAAGTCCGAGCGGAACTGGGAAGTAAACCGTCATTTTGAACTCTCACCCCCAGCCTTCCACCATCTCAGGTAGAGTTCTGGGGTCTTGCGCTAGCCAGGGGCGGCGGCCCATAAGCGGCCGCTTATTATTACTAAAACTAGGAAATTCAACACCAAGGGTAGGTAATACCCTCAAGAAAAAAGAAACAGTACACTAGAGGAATCTAGTTCTGAACACACCGCAACACCATGGGAAAACAACGCAGATCCCCAGCTCGAAGAACAGATGAAGGAATTGACCGTGAAGAATCAAAAAAGAATACAGATATGCATGATCACTCTGACAATGAAATTAGAGAGGAAATTGGTAGGATGTTTAAGGAGCTCCAACAAAAAAATTGAGCAGATGTCCAATAAAATACAGGAGAACATAAACGAAGCAGTTGAAAGGGCAGTCAATAAACTACGGGAGGAAATGAGAGCAGAAATGAGAACCATGCAAAGAGAAATATTATCACTTAAAAACTCAGTAGATGAAATGAAAAACACAATCCGGGGCTCTCAACAGTAGGATGACAGCAGCGGAAGAGAGAATCAGTGAGACTGAAGATGAGCCGCAGAAAGCACTCAGAGAACTACATAAGATGGAAAAAGATCGGAAAATGGATCCGCAACGGAACAGAGAACAATGGGATGAAGCCAGGCGGAACAACATAAGAATCATCGGAGTCCCAGAGGGACAGGAAGTAACCCCAAGGAAATTAAAACAGTTAAAAACATCCTGGCTGAAAAGTTCCCCGAGTTAAAGGATGAAGGCATCCAGATCCAAGAAGCCCGATGCATACCAGAAAGAAGAGACCCCAATAGAAAGACCCCAAGACACATCCTAGTCAAAGTAATGGATGCCATAGACAGAGACAGAATTCTTCAGGCAGCAAGATCAAAGAAGGGAAATTGTGTACAAAGGAGCATCCATTCAACTTTCAGCAGACTTCTCAGAAGACACCCTCCAAGCCTGAAGGCAGTGGTGGGATATAGTAAAAAAACTTAATGAAATGAACGCCTCAGCAAGAATTCTTTATCCAGCTAAACTCTCACTCAGATTTGAAGGACAGATATACAACTTCTTGGATAAACAACAGCTTAGGAACTTTGCAAAATCAAAACCAACCTTAAAAGAAGGACTGAATGATCTACTATAAGACGAGACATAACCCAAAAGAACAACCAACCTACACAGAAAGATGGCACAAAATCCCATGACAATAATCTCTCTCAATGTCAACGGTCTAAATGCACCAGTTAAGAGACACAGAGTGGCAAAATGGATCAAAAAATTGAATCCGACATTCTGCTGCCTTCAAGAAACACACCTGAACAATCGGAGCAAAGACAGGCTCAAAATAAAAAGGCTGGAAAACAATCCTTCACTCAAACAACCCATCCAAAAGGCTGGGGTAGCCATACTGGTATCTGACAACATAGACTTCAGGCTGAAGAAGGTCAGAAGGGACAGTGAAGGTCACTTGTTAATAGTCAAGGGATGCATATATCAGGAAGAAATCACGCTATTAAACATACCTGCACCCAATGAGGGGCCAGCAAAATACCTAAAACAACTACTAATAGACTTCAAAGAAGACATTGACAGCAACACAATTGTAGTTGGAGACTTCCAACACTGCTCTATCAACCCTGGATAGATCAACAAGATTGAAACTTACCAAGGAAATACTGGCCTAAAAGAGAGATGGAAGAAAGAGGGCTGATAGACATATACAGGACATTTCATCCCCAAAAAGCTGAATACACTTTTTTCTCCAGTGCACATGGAACATACTCGAAAATAGATCACATGCTGAGCCATAAATCTTACCTCCATAAAATCAAGAAGATAGAAATTGTGCCAACTATTTTTTTCAGACCATGATGCACTGAAAATAGAAGTTAATTGTACCACAAAAACGGAGACCAATACCAAGTACCTGGAAACTAAACAGCTCACTGCTGAACAACCAGCAAGTCATAAAAAGAAATCAAAGAGGAAATCCAAAGATTCCTGAAACAAATGAGACTGAAGACACGAATTACCAGAACTTGTGGGATACAGCAAAAGCAGTGTTAAGAGGCAAGTTCATAGCTCTTCAGGCATTCATCAGAAAAGAAGAAAAAGGCCATCATAAACAGTCTGACTTCACAACTTAAGATCTTAGAGAGTGATCAACAAAAGGAGCCCAACCCAAGCAGAAAGAAAGAAATAATAAAACTTAGAGCAGAAATCAATGAGATGGAATGTCAAAAAACAATCCAGAAGATCAACGAAACCAAAAGCTGGTTCTTTGAAAAAAATAAACAAGATTGACAAACCACTTGCAAGACTTGTAAGAAAAGGAAAAGAGAGAACCCAAATAAATAGAATCAGAAATGAAGCGGGACATCACAACTGAAAACACAGAAATTCAAAAGATCATCAGAGATTACTATGAGAGCCTGTATGCCACGAAACAAGAGAACCTAGAAGAAATGGACAAATTCCTGAATTCCTATAGCTTCCCAAGTCTGCAACAAGAAGATTTGGAATACCTCAACAAACCTATCTCCATCGAGGAAATAGAATCGGTAATCAAAAGTCTCCCCCAAACACAAAAGCCCAGGCCCAGATGGATTCACCAGTGAATTCTACAAAACCTTTAAAGAGGACCTACTCTCAATTCTTTTTTTAAGCTCTTCCGGCAAATTGAAGAAACAGAAATACTCCCCAAATAGCTTTTCACGAGGCACATATCACCCTGATACCCAAAGCAGACAAAGATGTCACAAAAAAGGAAAACTACAGACCAATCTCCCTGATGAACACAGATGCTAAGATCTTCAACAAAATACTAGCAAATAGAATCCAAAGAGTCATCAAAAAGATTGTACACCATGACCAAGTGGGATTCATCCCGGGAATGCAAGGATGGTTCAACATCCGCCAAGTCAATCAACATAATACATCATATCAACAAAAAGAAAAATAAAAACCATATGATCATATCAATAGATGCAGAGAAGGCATTTGACAAGATTCAACACCCGTTCATGATGAAAGCTCTCCGTAAAATGGGGATTGAAGGAACCTTCCTCAAGATAATCCAGGCCATCTACTACAAGCCCACAGCGAGCATCATTCTCAATGGGGAAAAACTGAAAGCCTTCCCCTTAAGATCAGGGACAAGACAAGGCTGCCCACTCTCACCACTTCTATTCAATATAGTACTGGAAGTACTTGCCATAGCAATCAGGGGAAGAAAAAAGACATTAAGGGCATCCAGATAGGAAGGGAAGAAGCCAGAGTTATCACTATTTGCAGATGACATGATATTATACCTGGAAAACCCGAAACTCTCTACCAAGAGGCTCCTAGAAATAATACATTCTTATAGTAGAGTAGCAGGGTACAAAATCAATACCCAAAAGTCAATGGCCTTCCTATATGCAAAACAGCGGAAAGAGAAGAAAGGGACATTAAAGAAACTATCCCATTCACAATTGCACCCAGAAAATCAAATACCTAGGAATCAGTTTGACAAAGAATGTAAAGGATCTCTACAAAGAAAACTACAAAACGTTACTTCAGGAAATAAAAGAAGACCTGAGGAAATGGAGACACATTCCCTGCTCATGGATTGGAAGGATTAACATTATCAAAATGGTAATACTCCCCTAGAGCTTTATACAGATTCAATGCGGTCCCTATAAAGATACCCATGATGTTCTTCAAAGAAATTGAACAAACACTCCTGAAATTTGTATGGAATAATAAAACCCACGAATAGCTAAAGCAATCCTTGGGAAAAAGAAGATGGGAGGTATCACTTTTCCCCAACCTCAAGCTCTACTACAGAGCAGTTGTAATTAAGACAGTGTGGTATTGGTATAGAGACAGACCCGTAGACCTATGGAATAGAACTGAGTATCCTGAAACGCACTCACAAATACACAACCACTTAATCTTCGATAAAGGAGCAAAAAAATATTAAGTGGAGCAAAGAAAGCCTCTTCAACAAATGGTGCTGGGAAAACTGGGCAGCTACGTGTAAAAAAATGAACTTAGACCTCCTTCTAACGCCATGCACAAAAGTCAGATCAAAATGGATTCTAGATCTCGATATCAGACATGAATCTATAAGGTACATCGAAGAAAACATAGGAGAAACGCTCTACGACATCGAAGCAGAAAAGTATCTTTAAAGAGCGACACACCACTGACCAAGCAAATGGAAGCAATGATAAACAAATGGGATTATATAAAATTGAAAAGCTTCTGCACCTCAAAAAGAAACGGTGACCAAGATACAAAGACAATCCACAGAGTGGGAAAGGATATTCACCCAATACCCATCTGACAAGGGGTTAATATCCAGGATATATCAGGCACTGGTAGCACTCCACAAGAAGAAAACACAGCCCCATCAAAAAATGGGGAGAAGAAATGAACAGAAGCTTCCAAAAAGAAGAAATTCGAATGGCCAAAAAGCATATGAAAAAGTGCTCTTCATCTTTAATCATCAGGGAGATGCAAATCAAAACAACAATGAGGTACCATCTCACCCCACAGAGACTGGCACACATCCAAAACAGCAAGAACAACCGGTGCTGGCGTGGATGTGGGGAGGGAAAAAGGGACTCTCATCCACTGCTGGTGGGAGTGCCGACTGGTCCAGCCCTTTTGGAAAACAATATGGGCATTCCTCCGAAAGCTAGATATTGAGCTCCCATTTGATCCAGCAATAGCACTCCTGGGAATATACCCTAGAGACCGAAAAACACATAGCAGAAACACTATCTGTACTTCTTTATTCATCTCTGCGCTATTCACTATAGCTAGAATCTGGAAACAACCTAAATGCCCGAGAACAGAGGACTGGCTAAAGAAACTGTAGTTCATCTACACTATGGAATACTACGCGGCTGTCAGAAAGGATGAAATTATGAAATTTACCTGCAAATGGATGGACATGGAGTCTATCATGCTGGAGTGAAATTAGTCAGAAGGAAAAGGACAGATATAGAATGACTGCATTCATTAATAGGATATAAATAGATACCAGTGTTTTTAATAAATATGGGAAATGGTAATGGCAGATTAAAACTCACCACTGAATATACACAAAGAGACTTAAGTGATAAACTCTAAATATCTGCAGGGCTAGCCACAATGTGTAAAATAAGAGGGAGAGAGATGCAGAGACAGAGAGAGAGATAGAGAGAGAAAGAGAGAGAAACTGGGGTACCTACTATTAAGGCGGGTGGGGGAGCGGGAGGGGGAGTACATTGGTGGTGGAAATGGGGCACTGGTGGAGGGATGGGTGCTGGAATACTGTA
>JAJIBD010028581.1:0-23312 GCA_021461705.1 Cryptotis parvus
TTTAAGAGTGTTTCCATCAATATCTGAAGTTGAAATTTTGGACCCTATATAGATCCCTCTATTCTGTTTAAAATGTTTAACTGTAGTTGAATCAGAAAGTTAATTCTTCCTTTATATAATCTAGTTTTACTTACACATTCATTTACTTAAAAGAATTTATTTTCCAGATTCTACTCTAGGCCCTGGGGTTATCACTATCACTATCACTATCTTCCAGTTGATCATCTATTTGCTAGAGCGGGCACCAGTAATATCTCCATATGTCCTGTCTCATGCTAGTAGAACCCAAAGGCATCTGCTTGCTCCAGGAACATAAAGAGCCTCAAACCATTATATTAGGTCATGGGAATGACCTAATAAATGTTACTGGTATTTGGCATATCAAATATGACACAAGCAGCTGCCAGGTTTGCTGTGCAGGTGGCATACTCTTGTAGTCACCTCTAAATAAAGCAATTATTGATGAACGCGAGCCGGGCTGTGATAGTCTGATCTGCTAGGTGGAAGTTGTGATGAGAAAGAAGTCCAGATGTGGAAAAGGCGGCCTCCATGGAGTTGGGGGGGTCAGCCTGGCTTGTTGTGAGGCTCTGCTGGAGTGGCAGGCTGTTGCAGGACTCTCTTTAAGGGCCTGCATTTGGCTCAAAACATTAGCATACTAAAGGGCCTAGGTGAGGTGCAGGGAGGGATTACCTAAGGACATTTAACACTCCCTGCTTTCCATAACAGTGGGAGGAAGGTCTGAGTTGCAGGGGTAAGTAAACTAGCCGGTTTTCACTCTCCGCGCTTCTTTGGGGGCTCTTGCTCGCTGTGGGCGCTCACCTTGCTTGGAAGTTTTCTTCTCCTTTCCCAAAGCCTTTACACGTGGTGGCCGCCATCTTGGCCTACATGTGGCTGGGGTTCTAGCCTGGAATACTAAGCACCGGGCTTGTCCTTTTGCTGATTTGTATGCCTGAACCTGTGATAAGTAAAGCCTTTCTAAAACTGCATCGGATTCCTGAGTGTTCATCCATTCCTCGCCGGCCGGGAGGTAGAAGGGAACTTGCTTCCCGGCACTGTCGGGGACCCCGGCGGAGCGCCCCGACATTTGGCGTCCCTGACATGGGCACCACGAACATCATCTGGTCTAATTATCATCGGACAGAGATCATCTGCGTCCGAACCGTGAGTAAAATGATAGATATCTCATGGTATAGATACATTGTATCTTTTATTGGCTCAGAACCATACATAGCCCAGTCTATAAAGTTCCTTTCTGAGAACTACTCTATCTTTTCACAAATCATCTGGGTCCTTGCGATTTTTAAACTGTACCTTTGTGTAAGGACAATGTTTAATAGAGAGAGGGAAGAAAGTAATAAATTGAATGCAATCTTAAGGGACGAGGTTTACTCAGCGATTAAAGAAATAAGTGAGGATCATAAAACTACAGGTAGACTGGTCTTAAAGCTTGAGGACAGAATTATTAAACAGAGTTTAAAATTTGAAAAGAAATTAGAAGAACAGGAAAGTAAAATTATTAAACAGAATTTAAAATTTGAGGAAAAATTAGAAGAACAGGATTTAAAATTCAAAGAAAAATTAGAAGAACAGGATTTAAAATTCAAAGAAAAATTAGAAGAACAGGATTTAAAATTCAAAGAAAAATTAGAAGAACAGGATTTAAAATTCAAAGAAAAATTAGAAGAACAGGATTTAAAATTGAAAGAAAAATTAGAAGAACAGGAAAGTAAAATTATTAAACAGGATTTAAAATTTGAAGTAAAGTTTGAAGAGCAGAAGAAGGATATCGATAAAATCAGCACTATCTTAGAGGAAGAAATTGACAAACAGAGAGATAGAATAGATGGACAGAAAGAGGAGGTTTGGAAGTTACACATAAGATTGAAAGAACAAAAGGAAGAAATATATAGGAAACTTGAAAACTTATACCAAGAAATGGATGTGTTACGCAGGGAGATTTCTGATTTCATAACTTATCAATCAGGACCTAGCGCATACCCAATACTGAGGCGTGAACCAACTAAAAGCCGTTCACAAACACGCCCCAAGGCTGTAGACTTGAAAAAGGTGTATACATTCCCAGCAAAAAAAATCTAAAAAAGAATTCTAATGTGGCTGATAACTTAGAGGAGGAACAGGAAAACCCAGAGGAGGCAAATTCCCAAGCTGAAAATCTCCCCAGAGTTAATACTCTCAATGGGGTAGATGTTCCTCTGCCAGATACTACAAGCTCTGATGAGGAAGAACGGGAGGAACAGGTTAGCTCAAATCAAAGAGCAAAGCGCAGCAATCTTTCTCATGACCAATCTAAAGATAAAGTAAAACCGATTCATGAAGACTTAAAAAATTGAGTCAATAACCCCGTTTAGGAAGGCTTGCAACAGGTTTGGAATATCAAGTCCTTATACTTTAAAATATTTAGCTGATTGGAGGCGAAAATAGTCAGTGAGTATTGGGAGACTTTGAAATGGTAGCCCATACTTGTCTAAACAAATCACAGTACATGCAATGGCAAATGTGGTATGCAGATGGGGTTAACCGGAATATTGACACTTTAAGAGAAAAGGAATCAGGCCATACTATAACTTTTGCCATCCTAAAAGGTGAAGGTGAATGGAAAAAAGAAAGCAAAACAAGCGACATTACCTGAACCTATTTTAAAATATGTTCGGGAGACAGCACTAAAAGCGTGGGAAAGAGTAGGTTCCGACCCAGAATTTCTAGGTAGCTATCCGAAAATTTACCAGGGTCGTGATGAACCATACTTTGATTTTGTTGGGAGATTATGTGAAACAATCAAAAGACAGGTTCAAGACCCAACCACTCAAGAAACCTCCAAAAACGAAACTTAGCATGTGAGAATGCTAATCAAAAATGTCGAGCATTACTATATAGTATTAAGGAAAAGAATGACCTCACGGGGTATCTAAAGGCCTGTAGAAAAGTCGGTTTAACCTCCCGTAGAACACAGGATGATATAGAGGCTTATCCCATACAGCAGGAGGATCAGGAGAGGGATGAAATGTCAAACAGCTTTAGGGGAGAAACAATAAACTTCAAAGGTTAAACAATAATCGGAGACCCGGCCTGCCAGCATCTCAGGTAGAGTCTCTGGGGTGCGCGGCTGGCGGGGCGGCGCCTGGGGCTGTGGTAGAGCCCCAGGCCTCGGCAGAAGGTGGAACTACAACCCCCAGAAGTTCGAGCGGAACCGGAAGTAAACCGTTATTTTGAACTCTCACACCCGGCCTGACTCCATCTCAGGTACCCTCCCTCCCTGGGGTGCGCGGCTGGCTGGGCGGGCGCCTGGGGCTGTGGTAGAGCCCCAGGTCTCGGCAAGAAGGTGGAACTACAACCCCCAGAAGTCCGAGCGGAACCGGAAGTAAACCGTCATTTTGAACTCTCACCCGGCCTGCCAGCATCTCAGGTAGAGTCTCTGGGGTGCGCGGCTGGCCGGGCAGGCGCCTGGGGCTGTGGTAGAGCCCCAGGTCTCGGCAGAAGGTGGAACTACAACCCCCCAGAAGTCCGAGCGGAACCGGAAGTAAACCGTCATTTTGAACTCTCACACCGGCCTGACTCCATCTCAGGTACCCTACCTCCCTGGGGTGCGCGGCTGGCTGGGTGGGCGCCTGGGGCTGTGGTAGAGCCCCAGGTCTCGGCAGAAGGTGGAACTACAACCCCCAGAAGTCCGAGCGGAACTGGAAGTAAACCGTCATTTTGAACTCTCACCCCAGCCTGCCTGCATCTCAGGTAGAGTGTCTGGGGTGCGCAGCTGGCCGGGCGGCGCGGCACCGCTTATTATTACTAAAACTAGGAAATTCAACACCAAGGGTAGGTAATACCCTCAAGAAAAAAAGAAACAGTACACTAGAGGAATCTAGTTCTGAACACCGCAACACCATGGGAAAACAACGCAGATCCCCAGCTCGAAGAACAGATGAAGGAATTGACCGTGAAGAATCAAAAAAGAATACAGATATGCATGATCACTCTGACAATGAAATTAGAGAGGAAATTGGTAGGATGTTTAAGGAGCTCAACAAAAAAAATTGAGCAGATGTCCAATAAAATACAGGAGAACATAAACGAAGCAGTTGAAAGGGCAGTCAATAAACTACGGGAGGAAATGAGAGCAGAAATGAGAACCATGCAAAGAGAAATATTATCACTTAAAAACTCAGTAGATGAAATGAAAAACACAATCGGGGCTCTCAACAGTAGGATGACAGCAGCGGAAGAGAGAATCAGTGAGACTGAAGATGAGCCGCAGAAAGCACTCAGAGAACTACATAAGATGGAAAAAGATCGGAAAATGGATCCGCAACGGAACAGAGAACAATGGGATGAAGCCAGGCGGAACAACATAAGAATCATCGGAGTCCCAGAGGGACAGGAAAGTAACCCCAAGGAAATTAAAACAGTTAAAAACATCCTGGCTGAAAAGTTCCCGAGTTAAAGGATGAAGGCATCCAGATCCAAGAAGCCCGATGCATACCAGAAAGAAGAGACCCCAATAGAAAGACCCCAAGACACATCCTAGTCAAAGTAATGGATGCCATAGACAGAGACAGAATTCTTCAGGCAGCAAGATCAAAGAAGGAAATTGTGTACAAAGGAGCATCCATTCAACTTTCAGCAGACTTCTCAGAAGACACCTTCCAAGCCTGAAGGCAGTGGTGGGATATAGTAAAAAAACTTAATGAAATGAACGCCTCAGCAAGAATTCTTTATCCAGCTAAACTCTCACTCAGATTTGAAGGACAGATATACAACTTCTTGGATAAACAACAGCTTAGGAACTTTGTAAAATCAAAACCAACCTTAAAAGAAGGACTGAATGATCTACTATAAGACGAGACATAACCCAAAAGAACAACCAACCTACACAGAAAGATGGCACAAAATCCCATGACGATAATCTCTCTCAATGTCAACGGTCTAAATGCACCAGTTAAGAGACACAGAGTGGCAAAATGGATCAAAAAATTGAGTCCGACATTCTGCTGCCTTCAAGAAACACACCTGAACAATCGGAGCAAAGACAGGCTCAAAATAAAAGGCTGGAAAACAATCCTTCACTCAAACAACCCATCCAAAAAGGCTGGGGTAGCCATACTGGTATCTGACAACATAGACTTCAGGCTGAAGAAGGTCAGAAGGGACAGTGAAGGTCACTTGTTAATAGTCAAGGGATGCATATATCAGGAAGAAATCACGCTATTAAACATACCTGCACCCAATGAGGGGCCAGCAAATTACCTAAAACAACTACTAATAGACTTCAAAGAAGACATTGACAGCAACACAATTGTAGTTGGAGACTTCAACACTGCTCTATCAACCCTGGATAGATCAACAAGATTGAAACTTACCAAGGAAATACTGGCCCTAAAAGAGGAGATGGAAGAAAGAGGGCTGATAGACATATACAGGACATTTCATCCCCAAAAAGCTGAATACACTTTTTTCTCCAGTGCACATGGAACATACTCGAAAATAGATCACATGCTGAGCCATAAATCATACCTCCATAAAATCAAGAAGATAGAAATTGTGCCAACTATTTTTTCAGACCATGATGCACTGAAAATAGAAGTTAATTGTACACAAAAACGGAGACCAATACCAAGTACCTGGAAACTAAACAACTCACTGCTGAACAACCAGCAAGTCATAAAAAGAAATCAAAGAGGAAATCCAAAGATTCCTTGAAACAAATGAGAATGAAGACACGAATTACCAGAACTTGTGGGATACAGCAAAAGCAGTGTTAAGAGGCAAGTTCATAGCTCTTCAGGCATTCATCAGAAAAGAAGAAAAGGCCATCATAAACAGTCTGACTTCACAACTTAAGATCTTAGAGAGTGATCAACAAAAGGAGCCCAACCCAAGCAGAAAGAAAGAAATAATAAAACTTAGAGCAGAAATCAATGAGATGGAATGTCAAAAAACAATCCCGAAGATCAACGAAACCAAAAGCTGGTTCTTTGAAAAAATAAACAAGATTGACAAACCACTTGCAAGACTTGTAAGAAAAGGAAAAGAGAGAACCCAAATAAATAGAATCAGAAATGAAAACGGAGACATCACAACTGAAAACACAGAAATTCAAAAGATCATCAGAGATTACTATGAGAGCCTGTATGCCACGAAACAAGAGAACCTAGAAGAAATGGACAAATTCCTGAATTCCTATAGCTTCCCAAGTCTGCAACAAGAAGATTTGGAATACCTCAACAAACCTATCTCCATCGAGGAAATAGAATCGGTAATCAAAAGTCTCCCCCAAACACAAAAGCCCAGGCCCAGATGGATTCACCAGTGAATTCTACAAAACCTTTAAAGAGGACCTACTCTCAATTCTTTTTAAGCTCTTCCGGCAAATTGAAGAAACAGAAATACTCCCAAATAGCTTTTACGAGGCACATATCACCCTGATACCCAAAGCAGACAAAGATGTCACAAAAAAAGGAAAACTACAGACCAATCTCCCAGATGAACACAGATGCTAAGATCTTCAACAAAATACTAGCAAATAGAATCCAAAGAGTCATCAAAAAGATTGTGCACCATGACCAAGTGGGATTCATCCCGGGAATGCAAGGATGGTTCAACATCCGCAAGTCAATCAACATAATACATCATATCAACAAAAAGAAAAATAAAAAACCATATGATCATATCAATAGATGCAGAGAAGGCATTTGACAAGATTCAACACCCGTTCATGATGAAAGCTCTCCGTAAAATGGGGATTGAAGGAACCTTCCTCAAGATAATCCAGGCCATCTACTACAAGCCCACAGCGAGCATCATTCTCAATGGGGGAAAAACTGAAAGCCTTCCCCTTAAGATCAGGGACAAGACAAGGCTGCCCACTCTCACCACTTCTATTCAATATAGTACTGGAAGTACTTGCCATAGCAATCAGGGAAGAAAAAAGACATTAAGGGCATCCAGATAGGAAGGGAAGAAGCCAAGTTATCACTATTTGCAGATGACATGATATTATACCTGGAAAACCCGAAACTCTCTACCAAGAGGCTCCTAGAAATAATACATTCTTATAGTAGAGTAGCAGGGTACAAAATCAATGCCCAAAAGTTAATGGCCTTCCAATATAAAAACAGTGAAATAGAAGAAAGGGACATTACAGAAACTATCCCATTCACAATTGCACCGCAGAAAATCAAATACCTAGGAATCAGTTTGACAAAGAATGTGAAGGATCTCTACAAAGAAAACTACAAAACTTTACTTCAGGAAATAAAAGAAGACCTGAGGAAATGGAGACACATTCCCTGCTCATGGATTGGAAGGATTAACATTATCAAAATGGTAATACTGCCTAGAGCTTTATACAGATTCAATGCGGTCCCTATAAAGATACCCATGATATTCTTCAAAGAAATTGATCAAACACTCCTGAAATTTGTATGGAATAATAAAACCCCACGAATAGCTAAAGCAATCCTTGGGAAAAAGAAGATGGGAGGTATCACTTTCCCCAACCTCAAGCTCTACTACAGAGCAGTTGTAATTAAGACAGTGTGGTATTGGTATAGAGACAGACCCGTAGACCTATGGAATAGAACTGAGTATCCTGAAACGCACTCACAAATATACAACCACTTAATCTTCGATAAAGGAGCAAAAAATATTAAGTGGAGCAAAGAAAGCCTCTTCAACAAATGGTGCTGGGAAAACTGGGCAGCTACATGTAAAAAAAATGAACTTAGACCTCCTTCTAACGCCATGCACAAAAGTCAGATCAAAATGGATTCTAGATCTCGATGTCAGACATGAATCTATAAGGTACATCGAAGAAAACATAGGAGAAACGCTCTATGACATCGAAACTAAAAGTATCTTTAAAGACGACACACCACTGACCAAGCAAATGGAAGCAATGATAAACAAATGGGATTATATAAAATTGAAAAGCTTCTGCACCTCAAAAGAAACGGTGACCAAGATACAAAGACAATCCACAGAGTGGGAAAGGATATTCACCCAATACCCATCTGACAAGGGGTTAATATCCAGGATATATCAGGCACTGGTAGCACTCCACAAGAAGAAAACAGCCAACCCCATCAAAAAAATGGGGGAGAAGAAATGAACAGAAGCTTCCAAAAAAGAAGAAATTCGAATGGCCAAAAGGCATATGAAAAAGTGCTCTTCATCTTTAATCATCAGGGAGATGCGAATCAAAACAACAATGAGGTACCATCTCACCCCACAGAGACTGGCACACATCCAATACAGCAAGAACAACCGGTGCTGGCGTGGATGTGATGAAAAAAGGGACTCTCATCCACTGCTGGTGGGAGTGCCGACTGGTCCAGCCCTTTTGGAAAACAATATGGGCATGCCTCCGAAAGCTCGATATTGAGCTCCCATTTGATCCAGCAATAGCACTCCTGGGAATATACCCTAGAGACCGAAAAACACATAGCAGAAACACTATCTGTACTTCTTTATTCATCTCTGCGCTATTCACTATAGCTAGAATCTGGAAACAACCTAAATGCCCTAGAACAGAGGACTGGCTAAAGAAACTGTGGTTCATCTACACTATGGAATACTACGCGGCTGTCAGAAAGGATGAAATTATGAAATTTACCTGCAAATGGATGGATATGGAGTCTATCATGCTGAGTGAAATTAGTCAGAAGGAAAAGGACAGATATAGAATGACTGCATTCATTAATAGGATATAGATACCAGTGTTTTAATAAATATGGGAAATGGTAATGGCAGATTAAAACTCACCATTGAATATACACAAAGAGACTTAAGTGATAAACTCTAAATACCTGCAGGGCTAGCCACAATGTGTAAAATAAGAGGGAGAGAGATGCAGAGACAGAGAGAGAGAGAGAGAGAGAAAGAGAGGAAACTGGGGTACCTGCTATTAAGGCGGGTGGGGGGGACGGGAGGGGAGGGGTACATTGGTGGTGGAAATGGGGCACTGGTGGAGGGATGGGTGCTGGAATACTGTATTACGTTCTTGCGTCTCCACGGACCCCAAGCTGCCCCAGGGAAGAGCGGAAACTCCATCAACGGGAACCAAGGCAAAGTGCCTTGGTGTCAGCCCGGACCGACCCGTGCGCCCTGAGTTCCCGGGAAAAGCCTCCACTCCCCCACAGGGTGTGTGTGTAATTCTTGCGTCTCCAGCGGACCCCAAGCTGCCCCAGGGAAGAGCGGAAACTCCATCAACGGGAACCAAGGCAAAGTGCCTTGGTTCCAGCCCAGACCGACCCCTGCGCCCTGAGCTTCTGGGAACATCCCAAAACTCAAAACCGTGCGGGCGCTACTGCGTCCGCGCGACCCCCTCTCACTACCTACCTTGCATGAGGTACCAGTGAACCTTGGTTCCTACATCCTTGCTACCCAACCAAACTCTGCAAACAGACCAGACACCTACTAACTGTACTATCTAGTCACCCAAGAACTCACAGTTGCAACCTACAATAGTCATAATGGTAAAACAACGCAAAATTCCATCAAGCTCTGTGAGTGAAGTCACTGGTCCAGATGAGTCAAGCAATACCAATGAGTTGCATAACCTATCTGAAAAAGAATTTCGGAAAGAACTGTTAAGGATTCAAAAGGAATTCAAAGAAGCAATGGAATGCAAAATCAATAAAATACAAGAGGACATGATAGCAGAAGTGAGGAAAATGCAAAGGGAAATGACAGGTATTAAAAATGAGGTAAATGAAATAAAAAACACAGTGGAAGGCCATCATAGCAGAATAATAGCTACTGAAGAAAGAATTAGTGATCTCGAAGACACGCTCCAAAGATTCTGTACACAACACCAGAAGATAGAAAAAAAGGCTCACAATTACCGAACAGACAACAAGAGATAATCGGGATGAAGCCAGAAGAAACAACATACGGATCATTGGAGTCCCAGAAGGGCAAGAAGAAAACCCTGATGAAGAAGAAACTGTCAAAGCCATCATTGCTGAAAAGTTCCCGGAACTAAAGAATGCTTGCCTCAAGATCCAAGAGGCCTGTAGAATACCAGCTAAAAGAAACCCCAACAAGAATACTCCAAGACACATCTTAATAAAAATGACAAAAACTATAGATAGGGATAGAATACTGAAAGCAGCAAGATCAAAGAAGGAAATCACATACAAAGGAACATCTCTAAGATTTACAGCAGACTTCTCTGATGAAACACTCCGAGCCCAAAAACAATGGTGGGATATTGCGAAAGGCTCCATGAACTGCAGGCTTCACCGAGAATTCTTTATCCGGCCAGGCTCACATTCAGATATGAAGGAAAGATACACAACTTCATGGATAAGCAACAACTCAGGAACTTCATGGACTCAAAACCAACTTTAAAAGAAGGACTGAAGGGTCTACTCTAATGCGACCAAACCCATAAGCACAACAAACACAAAAAAGAAAGATGGCTCAAAATCCAATAACAATAATCTCTCTCAATGTCAATGGTCTAAATGCATCAATTAAGAGACACAGAGTGACAAAATGGATTAAAAAATTGAACCCAACATTCTGCTGTCTACAAGAAACGCATCTGAATAAGCAGAACAAACACAGACTCAGAGTCAAAGGTTGGAAGACCATTCTCCATGCAAACAACTCCTCCAAAAAGGCTGGTGTGGCCATATTAGTATCAGATAATATAGACTTCAGGCTTAAAAAAGGTTAGAAGGGACAACGAAGGCCACTTATTAATTAAGGGGTATGTACACCAGGAAGAAATTACACTACTAAACATATATGCACCCAATGAGGGGTCAGCAAAATACATAAAACAACTGCTAAGAGACCTCAAAGAAGACATTGACAGTAGCACAATAATAGTTGGAGACTTCAACACTGCTCTATCAACGATGGATAGATCAACAAGACTGAAACTCACCAAGGAAATATTGGACCTGAAGGAAGAAATGGAAGAAAGAGAGCTAGTGGATATATACAGGGCTTTTCATGCCAAAAAAGCTGAATACACATTTTTCTCTAGTGCACATGGAACATTCTCCAAGATAGACCACATGCTGAGCCACAAAGCATACCTCAATAAAATTAAAAAGATGGAATACTGTATTACCAAGAACCAATTATGAACACCTTTGTAATTGTATGTTTCACGGTGGTATAATAAAAAAATTAAAAAAAAACAATAATCGGAGAAACTATTCTAATAATCGCAACTCCACCCCTCGGAGGGCCCCACCTGGACCATGCCCAAGGTGCAGAAAAAGGAAAACATTGGGCCAGAGACTGTCGGTCTTGGAGGCGAAGTCAGCCTCAGGCTTCATCTGGACAGATAACCTGCTTTAGCTGCGGAAAGAAGGGACACACCCGTAGAGATTGCCCATCTTCTAAAACTATCAATACAGGGCAACATTCTAATAATCCCTTTATAGGAAATGTTACATGGACCCCCTCCCAGGTTCCACAAGCTCCGCGAGGCTCAAATAACATCTATGCCTCCCCTAATGCGGGAAACTGGGTGGGGAACCAGCCCCAGGCCCAGCTGAATCCAGGGGCACTCTCCTTCATTCCACCTGCCCAGTATCCTCCGAATCAGAATCCACAGAATTACAGTCAATAAATGCTCTCTGGCCTACCCCATCAGGCAATGGCAGTCTCGACATTCTCTGCCCTAAGACTGTCACAATATACCCAAGTCAAGACCCCTACATGCTAAAAACAGGGATAAAAGGACCTGCTCCCCAGGTAGTATGGGTTTAATTCAGGGGAGCGATTGGCTGAAATTTAAGGGAATTATGGTGCATTTTGGACTTCTGGATCCTGAATCTCATGGAGAGATAATACTGTCAATATCTGGGCCAACTAAATGGACTTTTAAAAAGGGGAACCACTTGCTAAACTATTATTATTTTTTGAGGATCCGTGTAGTCAGTCCGAACACCCTACAGCTGGTGGCTTAAACAGTACCAACCATTCTGCCAACTTCATTGTTGGTTATGCAGCCACACAGAACCAAGCCCATCAGCCACCTGCTAACTATCTAGTTGGGTACACTACCAGAATTTCTCAGGCCAAGCGGCCGGTTATACCCATCGAAATTTATAAAAGGAAATTCAAAGGCATGTTGGATACAGGGGCAGACATATCCATAATCTCCACCAAGTATTGGCCCTCTAACTTGGCCCTAAAGAAAGTGTCCCATAGCCTGAGCGGGGTAGGCAATATCTCCTCCTCTCTTCTCCGACAGAGTGCGAGGTGGCTGCCGTGTATTGGCCCCTGAAGGGAATGTAGCCATGGTCCAGCCTTATATAGACCCTATGCCTTTAACTTTATGGGGTCGAGACATGCTGGAGCAGTGGGGGGGCAGTAATCCACATACCTTGTCCAATTCCCGTCGAGCACCAATTCCAGCTCTCCATAATAAGCCTAACACCGGGAGTAACCCTTTTTTAATTGGGGCCGCTGTGGTTAAGCGCCCACCACCTATCCGTATTCAGTGGAAGTCTGACAAACCTATATGGACACCACAGTGGCCCCTCAATACCAAAAAAGTTAGAGGCGCTAACAAATCTAGTGGAAGAACAGCTGAAATTAGGACATATTGAGGAAACATTTTCAGAATGGAATTCTCCTGTTTTTTGTAATACAGAAAATATCAGGCAAATGGCATTTGCTGATTGACTTAAGGAATGTAAATTCTACTATGGTCCCCATGAGAGCCCTACAACCTGGGCTCCCCTCTCCAGCAGCTATTCCTAAAGATTGGCCGCTAATTATCATAGATTCCAAAAGACTCCTTTTTACAGCATACCTATCCACCCAGATGATCGGAAAAGGTTTGCATTTTCAGTCCCTTCCATTAATCATAAAGGTCCTTTACGTAGGTTTCAGTGGACAGTATTGCCCCAAGGGATGAATAATTCACCTACGATGTGTCAACACTTTGTTGATGAGGTTTTGCGACCCATTCGTGCTAAATTTCCTGGTGCATACATCATCCACTACATGGATGATGATGTTCATACATCATCCACTACATGGATGATATCACTAGGTTGTGATAATTCCAGAGATCTCCAGAATTTATATAATGATGTAATGACAGTTTTACCAGAGGCTGGCTTACAAGTAGCTCCGAAAAAAAATTCAGATGCAGCCTCCATATGAATATTTGGGCTATGCTCTTGACCGCACTACAGTGCGTCCTCAAAAAAATTTCCATTAGTCAGAAAGGGCTCAAAACCTTGAATGATTTTCAAAAACTGCTGGGGGATATCAACTGGGTGCGCCCCTCCCTTGGTATTCCTAACTGTGAGCTCAGTAACCTGTTCCACACCCTTGAAGGTGATCCTGCTTTAAATAGCCCAAGGTAGCTAACTCCTAAAGCTCAGAAGGAATTAGATTTTTTCATGGATCGGCTTCAAAAATCTTACCTCTCCAGATTTAATCCCGGAGAAAAGGTATGGTTCTTGGTCTTCAACACTCCCGAGTCTCCAACTGCTGCTATAGCCCAATTATCTGGACCGTTAGAATGGGTTTACTTACATAACAAGCAGAATCGTACTGCTACACCTTACCTTGAGATGATAGCTAACCTTATAATTAAGGGAAGATCAAGAACCCAAGTATTACTTGGACATGATCCCCATGTAATTGTACTACCTGACCCTAAAAAAAGAAATTGAAGCTGTTTTACCACTCAGTGAAATCCTTCAGAGAGCTTTAGCAGATTTTTTCAGGAGAAATATCTTATCATTACCCAGCTGGAAAAACCTGGGAATTTCTGAAAAGGACACCTTTTGTAATTTCCACCATTGTCCGCTCCTCTCCCATTCCTGATGCTCCAGTGGATTATATTGATGGCTCCTCATCAGGAAGGGGTGGAATTACAGGTCCTTCGTTGACCACTACTGTACATACAAATTATAAATCTGCCCAACAAGTGGAACTTCGCCACCCTGATACATTTACTATCCCATGTATCTGGCCCATGTAATGTGGTGAGTGATTCTGCATATGTAGTTGGTTTATTTCCTGGAATTGTCACTGCTTCTTTAAATGCCCATAAACCTATAATTCAGGAGCTACTCCATAAACTACAAGATCTCCTCCGAAATAGAATATTCCCTATATACATCTCCCACATCCGTTCTCACAGCCGACTCCCGGGCCAATGGTTCGAGGAAACGAAGCAGCAGATCTCTTGGCAGCACCAGTATTTAAATCAGCTGAGGAAGAGCACCAGACTCTACATACAAATGCCCGCCGCCTTCATGTATACCATGGCATCCCATGGAGACAAGCTAGACAAATTGTCCGCAACTGTCCTGTCTGTGCTCCTTTACATTGTACATCTCATGTAGCAGGAGCAAATCCTCGAGGTTTACAGACAAACCAATTGTGGCAGATGGATATAACTCATACTAACTTATTTCCCAACAAACCTTTCCTTCATGTGGTCATCGATACATATTCCCAGTTCATATGGGCTGTTCCTATGACGTCTGAAAGAGCTAAATCTGTTTGTTCATTTTTACTCCAGTGCTTCTCTGTCATGGGTATTCCCCATACCATAAAAACAGATAATGGTCCTGCTTACACCAGCAAAACCTTCAAATCCTTTTGTGAGGAATGGCAGATCAAACATATTACAGGAATTTCATATAATCCACAAGGACAAGGAATAGTTGAGCGTGCCCACAGAACGCTTAAAACTCAGCTATTAAAGCAATGAAAAACAAGTATGCCTCCAATGGATTATTTATCTTTAACATTATTCACCTTAAACTTCTTAAATATACCTCAAGGAGATCCCTATACCACGGCTGAACGTCACTTTCAAGAAGATATGCAAACTCAAAGAACAGTCAATTCACCTATCTGGGTGAAAATTGATGATAAATGGATTGCAGGTCACCTCCTCATTCGGGGAAGAGGCTATGCTTTCATTTCTACAGACGTTAATCCTGCCAAGAAACTCTGGGTTCCTCTGCGACTTGTTAAGACTAGAATTCTCCAAGAATCAGAAAACAACTAATTCTTTCAATATAAAGTCTTAAATATTAAATTGCAAGTTGCTGTTTAAACTTCCTGGATTGGTTCATTTTAATAATGATCTTGTTTTGCAGTCTGTGATCATGGTTCATGTCTAATATCTTGCCTTACAGTCTAAATATTTTCTTTCTTACAAAAAAAAAAGGGTGGAAAAATGGGTGGACTCTGAATATAGTGCTCAATGTCAATATGTTTCAAGGACTAATGTTAAAGTTTCCTTTTTTAATGTTTTGCTCACAGGTATTTGCAGAATAAGAACTTCGCTGCTGCAGATTCTTTCTATGTTGCTCGAGGCTTTGGACTCGGATCACAGTGCTCATTACAAAAATGTTTGCTAAATCAATGAAAAATTGTTTTTCTAATGATTCTGTTCACAGGATGAGATATTCGAATCCAGTAAACTTGCGCTACAGTGCTCAATACTCCGAGACTCCTAAAACAGTGCTCGCTAAAAATTTAATAATTTGCAAAAATAATTTTTTCCCAATGCTCTATTCACAGGAAAAGACTCTCACCATCATTTGCCGGCTTTATATTCATGAAGCGCTTGACTCGTTACCATTTATCACCCTAAATGGGTCACATATACAGCTGTAAGATATTGATCGATCAAATGTATTGTGCGTGTGTGTGTGCATGTGGTGGCCACCATTATGTTTGTGATTAATGTTGTGTCTATGTTATGTCTCAACTACTACCTTCTCAATTTCTGACCACTACAAACCTCTATTACATTCATCAACTCCACTGCTGATCCACTAGATTTATCAATTTTAAAATCATCAATTCTCATACTTATTTCCCTGCTCCACCCATGTTGGAGCTTCTTTATGTTCTTCTCTCCATCCCAAACTTGGATCCCTACAAAGCCTTAAAATCTCTACTTGTGATTAACCTCGAAAAGTGTTTTTGTCTCGCCTAAAATTAAGCTACAGGTACAGTTACCGGTGCCAGTGTCCACTTGCTAAAGAAGCCCTGCAAGGCGCCCACACCGATGTTCCAGACACCTGCTCCAGCGTTCAAGACTCCTGTTCCAGAGTTCGAGATATCACACCGATGTTCCGGACACCTGTTCCAGCGCTCAAGACTCCTGTTCCAGAGTTCGAGATACTTGTTCCAGTGTTCCTGAGACCCGATCCAGTGTTCCTGAAAATTCAACAAGTTCCTGATCGCTGCTCTCCAGAGACTCATACTCATATGATCACCGCTATTGCTGTTCCAGAAGTAGCCCCACAGACTTTGTTCCAGACACCCGACTTTACATAAAATATAGCAAATTGACTCTCACAAATTATGGACAGTGCAAACTATAGTCCGTTATAATCAGACAGCTAGAAACACTTTGTCTTGAACTTTGCTTTGGGTCCAAAAACAAGTTAGGATCCTAAAGTAACATGTATTATCATTTTGTAATTCGAATTGTTTTTTCTTATCTTAATTTTCTGTACATTACTAAATATTTCTTACCTTTTCAATTTTTATTAGTAAACTAATCAGGGGAGTTGTTGCAGGACTCCTTTAAGGGCCACTGCATTTGGCTCAAAACATTAGCATACTAAAGGGCCTAGGTGAGGTGCAGGGAGGGATTACCTGAGGACATTTAACACTCCCTGCTTTCCATAACAGTGGGAGGAAGGTCTGAGTTGCAGGGGTATCCAACTAGCCGGTTTTCACTCGCGCGCTTCTTTGGGGGCTCTTGCTCGCTGTGAGCGTTCGCCCTGCTTGGAAGTTTTCTTCTCCTTTCCCAAAGCCTTTACACGTGGTGGCCGCCATCTTGGCCTACATGTGGCTGGGGTTCTAGCCTGGAATACTAAGCACCGGGCTTGTCCTTTTGCTGATTTGTATGCCTGAACCTGTGATAAGTAAAGCCTTTTAAAACTGCACCGGATTCCTGAGTGTTCATCCATTCCTCGCCGGCTCGGAGGTAGAGAGGGAACTTCGCTTCCCGGCACTGTCGGGGACCCGGCGGGGCGCCCGACAGCAGGCCAGGGCTAGAACCCGCCATGCCTACCGGTCACCTCATGAGCGGCTGGGCACAGGGAGAGCAAGTAGCAGCTCTGCCCCATGTCTGAGAGTCTCTGGTTCAGCATACCTTGGCTGGATTGAAAAAAAAATCCTCTGGGGTTATAATAATCACTAATATGGATATAGTCCCTTTCTTGGTAGTTTAAACTTTGAGGTTTTCTTTTCATTCCTCTATCCCAAGCAAAGGAAAGGAACAGAATATAAAGGGGGAAAGGAAAAAGGCCACTGAAGTTTTACAGCCTTCAGATTTATAACCAGAAATGAAGCATTTTTTGTTTTTAGCATACTTTCATTTTTTCTCAAACCTTGCTATTTTTTTTCACAGTTAATCATCAAAAGTAGGTGACAGTTTGTTGGCTCCAATGAAGGTTTCAGGCACATCTTAGATATATGTTTTAAGACTGCTAACCTACACAATTACTTGTTCAGATTGGAGCCTTATAGAAATAACTAACCAGCACCTCGATGAATCTCTTCTTTTTGGAGACGTTAGCTATGTCTTCAAAGTATGAATTCTTAACTTTTAGCAGAAAGTATGTATGGGCTAATTCTACTTTACCAAATATGCTTAAATTAATCTCTAAGAAGAAGTGACTTCCCCATTTTTTTAACATTACATTCCTTTATTATTCCAATTCTTACCATTAATTTTCCTATGTTTTTGTGACTTTTTATTGCTCTTGGACCACACCCATCTTTGGTCATAAGCTTAGTTTTAGTTCCATGCTCAGGGATTATTCCTGATAATATTTTTGGGAAACATATGTGGTGCTGGGACCAAATAAAGGTTAGTTGCATGAAGGCAAGAGCCTTAATCTCTTAACTATCTCTCTGGCCACAATTTCTCTATTATTTACCAGTGGTACTTCTTTTTGCTTTCAATTTCCAGTCTATTTTCTTTGTTATTAAAAATATGTTATCCTCACCTCTAGAATAAAGTGGGAGGTATTTGGCAAACTTTATTATTTTTCTTCTTTAATGGGTTATATAAGCAGCAAATGCAATTAAGTCTTTAACATGAACTTGTACATTTCTTGTGGCATCTGGTTTATTTGACCTTTTCATTCATTAAGAACTGTTTCATTTCTTAAGTAGTTCCTTTAACATTTTCAGTTTTGATTCACAGATTAAATTTAACTCTCTCCTGTGCTCTGTAAAACTTGAAAATACCATTTAGAAAATCAGTTATTTATTATATGAATTATAAAGTTGACAGATACAAATATGGACTGAATTTCTGGTATATTGAAGAATCAATAAAAAGAAATCAGAAAGATGTTTAAGCCAAAAATAATGTTTCTGGTTAAGGCACCAGTTGAATCTGATCTTATAAAATGTCAAAAATAATTTTGCTCTGGTCAGTTTCCTCTAGGGATGCCCAAGCCTAAGTAAATTTGTACCAAGTAAAGTGCTTTGTACTGTGTAGTTCAAAGCAGTTCGAAAAAAAACAAATATTGGGCCCATCACCTCTGGGGGTCCCGGAAGCAACTGGATGAGACTTGCCCACCACACTAGCCACCACCTTCGCTGTCTGCATGCTGGGATACTACCTCATGACCAGATTAACAGAGCAAAACCAGTTTGAGCCCAGGTGGGCAGCTCCCAGAAGCGGGAATCACTGGGAATTCGTCAGATGGAGTCAGGGGTGGGGCCATTACCCCCTCCATTTTGTTGAGCCTGGTGACCCGCCCAGGAGCTGCCCTGGGGCGACCAGCCATAGCATGCTGGGCCTCGGGCGCACCTGGGGAAGCTGGATCTCTGCTTTCCCCAGGCTAAGCTGACCATGGGGCTCCCAGGAGGGGACAGATGGGTTTTTGGGAGTGGACCCATCACCTCTGGGGGTCCCGGAAGCAGCGGATGAGACTTGCCCACCATGCTAGCCACCACCTTCACTGTCCGGGCTGGGATGCTACCTCATGACCAGATTAACAGAGCAAAACCAGTTCGAGCAGCCGCAAGGTCCATCAGAATAGTGCAAACAGTAATGTCCTTTGATGCACTGCATTCTGTGATGTGCAAGAGGGTTTGGTGGGAGGAGAGATAGAAGGAGAGTAAAGACATACAGAACCTGCCAAGTGGTTGGGGTGTGGGAAGGGGAGGAGGTGGGGACTTTGGTGATGGGGAGATGGGTTTGGGTGGAGGGATGGGTGGTTGTTGTAACACTGTGGAGCCAAAACTCTACATGAGCATCTTGCAATTGTATGTCTAAAATGGCGTAATAAAATTTGGGGGGAAAAGATCATAAAAAAAGAAAAACAGAAATATTATTGTTGGGCTGATTGACATATTTCTTTCCTATAGTTAAAGTACATAAATCTATTTAACTCATTTAATAATGAATGTCTATATTGGCTTGGGCACTTTGCTGAATTCTCATGTTACCAAGGAACAAGATAAAGAGCTAGTTGCTAATTTGAAGATATTTAAAAACTAAGGAACAGAAAATAATAATCTGGATGAAATGGAAAGTCCTATATACTCACATAGGAGAGCTAGCAAGTCTAGGTTTGTTGTATTAGAAGACCTTCCAGAGGGTATGACTTCTGACCTAAAACTTGAAGGTAAAAGTGGCATTAGCTACTCAGATCACTGAACAGTAATTCCTGACTAGAGAGAAATGTTATACCACCATACTATATTTGGTTGGTTCTCCATTTTTATTATAATTAGGTGAAGTTATTGTTTGCTTAAAATATACTATCTGTATTTAAATGCATATTGAAATGATGTTAGATTACAGGCTACTGACTCAGTAACCTGGGTTCTGTTCTGTATGGACAGTGCTTCGTTGACCAATGACTTATTTGCATAATCGACCACTTTTCTCATTTCTTTCTCTCTACTTCCAAGTTTGTCACAACTGCAGTGCTGTGATAATACGTTCAGATAGTTACCTCAAAGTTCTGTTGATTTGGAAATCATCTTGCTTCATCAGAGATCTCTCTACTATGGAGTTGACCAGTATTTATTCTTTTACCAACCAATTCTCGGGAAGTAATTTTTCTTTTTGTTTCTGATTGTTACATTAATGTGCCTTTAAAATTCTATGTTCATAAGTTCTTGTTTCCTTTTAGTGATGTAGATGAAATAATTGCATATGTCTTATTTAAAATCAAATCTAGGTTCTTTCTACCCAAAGGGCCACTGTTCAGTCAAGGACATGGTTCACCATTCAATATATCCTGTGTTGTTTGGTTATTATCATAATGCAGAAATATGTCTCTAGCAGTTGGGGAAGTTGAATAGTTTTCCAAAGACCCTTCAAATCTTAGACCCTTGTTCAAAATGAGAAGGGAAGTCATTAGGAGATAAGGCAATAGTTGATATATTCCAATGACACAGTCTCTAAAATGAAGATAAAAATGTCAAGAGTGAAAGATCTTTCGAGTTATTATTCTTGTTGTATGTAAGGTGGGGAAACATATCTTTATGAGACTATTGGCTCAAGAATACTGCAGAAAAATCAGGTCATACTACACTTTTAAAACTCTTAGATGACCTTTCTGGACTGTCAAAATTACTGGAGAAGATTTTAATGATACTCATATCTATTGATGTTTTATATGCTGAACTTTCTTGGAGAAATCAGGAGAGAATATGCCATTATAAAGTTTCAGTTATATTACTTCTCTCTTCCTGTCATAACTTTTTGATCCATATAGCTTCCCATCAGTTTTTCTTAAAACATGAAGCTTCTTACAAAATGTCATCCTTGAGAGTTTAGATCAATAATTTGAGGTTTGTCATTTTTGTTAGTCATCAGATGACTCTGTGTCATTTATGTCAATATATGAAAGCAGTTGACCAAGAAATTTCATTGATTGATAATTTTGATCATACTTGCACCACTGCATAGACCTCTCTGTATCAATGCTTTGGAGAAGAAACCTATTGCTAACTTCCAGTGTTCAACCCCTATGAAAAACTTGCTCCTGAAGAGTTCATGACATTTGTACTTGGCTTCATGAGGAAATGGGAAGTTGCTCGTCTATGGGTAACCACAAAACAGTCTTTTGGTCATGAACTCATCCAAAGTTGACTGACCACTGTTTATGCCAACAGCCTTAAAGTGTGGGTACACTGAAAGGTATCTGGGAAATGTAATGTATTTTAAATTACCTTGAAGTAATTTGAACTGAATAAGGCAACTCAAAGAGAGCTCATTATGTTTCACCAAAATGAAATTACAAACTGTGGTGGATTTCTTTTTAAGATGAACAGCAAAGCCAGGAAGTGGCACATTTATTATTTTGTCAATCCCATTCTAGAATTTGAGCATGAGGGTAATGGCACACAGTGTCACCCCCTTGGAACAGAGTGTAGTCTGTAACTCAGATGAAGGATGAGATATAGTTGGTGTTCTCCTTCACACAATAACTATGAATGGGTTTTGGGAAGAGGAGGCAGATTCAGTAGGTGTTTCAAGAAGGTCAATCTGAGATCATTGTTTTGAGAAGATTGGGGGCGGAAAGAAATGATAGGGAAAATAGAATATAAAACTGTTGTCCTAGTCCAAACCTATGAAGGTGGGTTCTGAATTTGGGAAGTGGTATTAGAATGGAAGATATAGGAATTAGTAATAATTTAATATATCTTCCCCATATCATTAATAACTACTACCTTACTTAGTAATGGCGTGCAATGAAATAAATATCCCTGATCTAAACATCAAATGAAAGAGAAGTTTTTGGGCAAGACTGAGGCTTCATTTTATTCTATAAGATTAAGAACTAGCAGAATTGTCAGTTTCTTTTCCAGGCCTAATGTTTTTATGATAGAAAAGTTTTAACTGCGAGGGCAGAGTGGCATACAGGAGACAGACTTGTCTACACCCAGGGCTCTGCTCTAGGGGCCCTAAGATGGTTGATGGTCTAACTAGAAAAAGACTGGGCGTCCCTGGGATGAGCATGCAGAGTCACAGCAGAGCCTGGAAAGCTACTCATAGTGTATTTATATGCAAAAAATGGTAACAATAACGAACCTCATTCCCACGAGTAGAGAGCGTTACTGGTGCCCGTTTGAGCAAATCGATGAACATCCAGGAAGACCAGTGACAAGTGACAAGTTGGCCCCATATTTGTAGAGGAAGCACTATGAGGAGAAAGTAAAGGTGCAGCCTGCACACAGGCTTCCTAGATAGCCCCTGGCTAGCTATGGTCCTAGTATAACAAGTGTATCACCTTTCTGATCCCTATTTGTTAGTCTTATATTGGTAGATTATGTCTTGTGAGTAATTTGTGGGAAGGAATGCATAGTCTATGCATTTTCCACAGATATAATAGTTTTCTTAGTATAATCAGCCCAATTTTCAGAATAAGTCACATTTCATTTAGTATTTTCAGAAACACTGTGAGGCACAATAACATTAGAGTTGCTGGTCAGCCTATTTCTCAGATGAAGCTTAGACAGTTCAGTAGTTTGGACTATCACACACAGCTAATCAGTGACAATGAAAACTGAGTGCAAGCTCCCTTACCCTACATACATTATCCTTTCCATTTTACTACACATTTTGTGGCAAGTCTATGTTGCTGGGCAAGAATACTAAAGGATTTGGAGGCTTAGGGCATTTGAAATCTTTAAAACTCACAATTTGGCCTGTTTCCAGGCCCTGCACTTTAGGCAGTTACAGAAATTACCTTATTTTGAATAGTTCTGACAATTTTCTACCTAGTAATCCCTTGCAGTAATGATCATAATCACACTTTCTCCCCAACCAAAGAGCGTTTAGTGTATTAATGTTGTTAATTAATCTTCACGACACATCCTAGCAAATGAAGCAGATTGCAGAGTAGGATGTCCCACTTGGCTAGAGAAGCTGAGATAGAAAGCAAGGTTACCGAGGCTGCCTCAAGGTGAGAATAAATGAGCAGAGTTGGTGAGCCAAGAATGGCACCTTTCCTCAGATGGTGCTTAAGAGCCTGTGGGAAGGAGGCTCTTGCTATTCTCCACAGATTATAGTGCAGGCACTGGAAGAAAAAGTTCACTTTAAGCCAAGCTTTCTGTGTTGGAGTTTTTCAGTGCATTAAATGTGTCTTTTTTCCTTTGGAGTTCCTATCCTTTTGCAACTAAGGTGATCTAATCTTTCTCTCTGTGAGAGAATCCATGTGCTAAATTGCCCAGCGAGAAGGGACGATCTTCACTACTATTGTGTTCGCGCCCCACAGCCCTGACCTTCTTTGGGCGCGCCCAGGTTGGACTCTTGATTATTTGGCTCTCTGTGGCTTCCCTTTTCTTCTCCAGGGATGGAG
>JAJIBD010028582.1:0-30660 GCA_021461705.1 Cryptotis parvus
AGAGGTCACAGCACCCCAGTGAAGTGTTGGGGTTCTCAGCTTCAGGGTCGCTGTTCCTGGTAACACTTAGTATCCAGGGGCTGGAGTATGTCAGGGAAGCCCCATATTATCTGACTTCTGAGCAGGAAGTTTCAAGTTGCATTTTGGGGGTGTTTATTCCTATTATGGTGAACTGAGTTCAGTTTCTCCAGCACAGGTTAAATTTTTTGGGTTTGTTTTCCCAGTTTCCATTGAGAATTTCCCTTCCTCTTGAACCTGTGTGCACTTGTGTTTCTTTTTTAACAATTAATAAAATAACTGGGAGCCATGCTTGGCAGTGCTCAGGGTGCATTCCTGCCTTCTGCACTCAGGGATCGCTGATCCCTGGCACGACTCGGGAACTCACCTTACATGGCAGCATGTAAGGTGGTTGCCCACTCCGCAGTGCCCTGGGCTCTCTGGCCAGAGCCTCATTCTTAAAGGAAGGCACAAAATGAGAAGAAAGTTGAAGTGTTTGAAGTTTTGATCCTCTTGCCAGGCACAAAGATTGAATATCCCAATTAGTTTCTGTTGATTTTTATAGTAGATCTGTGAGGTGGTATTATAATACCAATTTCATACGTAATGGAAGGGAGGCACACAAACATGAACTTGACTCGGTCATGCAGCTGGTCGCGTAGACAGCATCATATACACACACTCATTTTCCAATTGTCTACGCTGTTCCAGATACGGTGCAGGCAGAGCTGTGCAGGTAAAGTTGGTGGCGCTGTTGAGGGCCAGTGCGGACAGTAGTGAGGCTAGAGCATCGTTAGCCGAGCAAGGGAAGGGAGGTGCACTGCAGGGTGGAAGAGACTAGGACAGTGATGGCAAGCAGCAGCGCAGTGGATGGCCCAGAGGGGCTGGAGCCCGGGCTTTGCGGTGGCAGTCCCAGGTTCCTCTCCCAGTATTGTGTGGGCTCCCTGAGCACCACTCTGAGTGGCCAACAAATGAAAACAAACAAACAAACAAACAAACAACAGCCCGCTCCCCCTACTGGCTCCCAAAACGCCCAAACCACCAGCCAGTGAAGGGATTTTTGCTGGATCTGTCTGAGCTTGAAGCCTGAGGCCTCCCTCCTGTGGCCACTCCATCTAATCCATAATGTGGCCCTCCCGAAGCTGCCCTTGTGTGCCAGGGAACTGTCTTTTCCTTCATGACGAGGGTGCGCAGCGTGGATGGGGTTTCCCTTCTCTGAGGGGATGTGTTGTCTAGAAAGACCATTGCTCGGCTGGTTCAGTGCGGAGTCATGCATGATGACGAGGAGAGCCCAGGGGTGGGATCAGTTAGAAGCCCCTCGTTCACCTGGCAGGGCTAATTAAGAGAAAACTTGATGAGGGAGGTGATCGTTAGCGGAACTAGACAGGCACTGTTGTGGAAAGATGTCTGTGTTACCAGTAATTCCTTTGGGCCTGTCTGTGTTGGTGGTGACCTTCTCAAGGCCTATATGCCTGTCTCTTATTTTTCTGAAAAGCATCTTGGCCTATAAATAGAACAAATACTCTTTTGAAGTGTTGCTAAGGATTTTAGCAGCGTACAATGTGGGCATTCTAAGCAACCTCCATAAATATTTTATTGGTAATTGAGTAATAGAATAAGGTTTTTCTTTATAGGAAGCATCTGGCAGAGTTGACTTTTTTTGTTTGAATGAATGTTTTATGTGCTCTTTCCTTAAAACATTAAAAGGAGAATATAATGAACCTTCCAATTGTTTTTCGGGCTGTTCTTGTTAGCCACAAAATTGAAACTCTGAGTGTTAACAAGAAAGCTAAGAGCAGGCAGTTTGAAATACACTTTATATAGAATGTGCTTACCGCTTTGATTTATCCAGACACCCAAAAGCGCTTTAATATTAAAGATTGTATTATATATCATTACTAATCATTTTTGAAAACATTGAAAAAACCAGTGAGTATATATATACATATATATATATACATATATATATACATATATATACATATATATACATATATATGTGGAATGTATTAATAGCTAAGTTTAGTTATTTTGCTAGATTCATGTTCATTACCAATTTAAGGTATTGGCTTAAATTTAAGAAATTACCAGTTTAGGATTTTGACAAATGAACGCTGTATTACAACTTGTTTTTGCATGTGTGTGTACAGCTCTAGGTTCCAGTAAGCATTGCCATTTGAGGTAGAGAGCAGCCCATAGTGCAAGAAAATTCTCCTCTATTGGCGTCATTGTGGTCAGCCCATTCGTTGCTCTAAATCTCTGGCAGCTAATGCTGCAGTAAACCCAAACTCGTATTTTCTGTCCCTATAATTTTGCTTTTTCCAGATGTCATCTAAATGGAATCATACACTATGTAATCTTTGGAGGCTAGCTTCTTGCCCTCAGTGTAATCCCTTTGAAATACATGTTGTATGTATTAGTGGCCAAGTATTACTCCATCATGTAGATGTAGCTGTTGATTCATCCGCCCACTGAAAGACAGTTTTTCTTGATTATTCATACAACTCTGGTGAACGTTGAAGTTTAGATTTTTGTGTGAACACAGGTTTTCATTTCTCTATGGTAACTACAGAGGAGTGAAATTACTGAGTTATATGGTAAATGTCGCTTATTTTTTGAAAGAAACTGCCAAGCAGTTATCCATAGCAGTTGTGCCATTTTGAATGTCCTTTCAGCAGACTGGAGTATTCCTTCATCTCCTCTGCACTCCGGCAACGCCAATACATTTGAGAAAAATCTTCCTGTCGTATTATAGTTTTAATTTGTATTTCCCTAGTGACTAAAGTTGTTGGAATCTATTTTCATGTTTGCTGTCATTTTTATATATTTTGGTGAAATTTCCTTTCAAAAACTTTTTTAGTTTTTTTTTTTTGATAGTGTTAGTTTTCTTACGTTTATATTTTGAGGCTTATTTATATGTTCTAGATACAGTTCTCATGTTGGACATATGGCATGCAAATATTTTCTCCCAGTATGAAGCTGGTCTTTTATGACACTGCTTTTTCTTTTTTAATTTTTTTAAAAATTTTTGGGTCACAACCAGCAATGCTCAGGGGTTACTCCTGGTTCTGCACTCAGGAATTACTCCTGGCGGTGCTCGGGGGGACCATATGGGATGCTGGGAATCGAACCCGGGTAGACACGGAGCCAGACAAACGCCCTTCCCGCTATGCTGTCACTCTGTCCTGACCCTGCTTTTTAAAGCAAACTTGGGTATTTGATTTTGGACTACTACCAAATACTTTGGTATTTAATTTGGACTAGTACTTGGTGGTACTTGGGAACCAGGCAGTGTTGGGGGGTCGAACCTGGGACTGATGTGTGCCAAGCATATGCCCCAACCCCTGAATCCAACTTTCTGTCCTTCAAAGCAAAAGATTTGAAAATTTGATGAAACTTAGATTGACTTAAAAAATACCTGTTTTTTTAAATGGACCATGCCTTTGGTGTGTACATCTAAGGAACTCTTTGCCTCAGGATCTTGAAAATGTGTTTTTACTAAAAGTTAATAATTTTAGGGGCTGGAGCGATAGCCCAGCGGGTAGGGCGTTGCCTTGCACGCGAAACCTGTGCCGGCCCGGGTTCGATCCCCAGCATCCCATATGGTCCCCCGAGCACCGCCAGGAGTAATTCCTGAGTGCAGAGCCAGGAG
Organism: Cryptotis parvus; assembly: GCA_021461705.1. NCBI lineage: Eukaryota > Metazoa > Chordata > Mammalia > Eulipotyphla > Soricidae > Cryptotis > Cryptotis parvus. The sequence goes on from JAJIBD010028582.1 coordinate 3,650, forward strand.
AAACCCCTGAGCATCGCCGGGTGTGACCCCAAAAAAAAAAAAAAAAAAAGTTAATAATTTTATTCTTTATATTTATTCTGCGATCTAATTTCTTCTCATTACTTTAATTTCAGATGCCATTGGGCTACATTGGCACGTGATAGGTCCAATGGAAATGTTACTGGCGCCCGCTCGGGCAAATCGATGAATAACGGGATTCAAGTGATCAAGTGATCTAATTTCAGTTAACGCTTGCTTAAATTTCAAGATTTTTTAATTATAAAGACAGGTGTGATTTTTTTTTTTCTTTTTTGGGTCACACCGGTGATGCTCAGGGGTTACTCCTGGCTCTGCACTCAGGAATTACTCCTGGCAGTGCTTGGGGACCATATGGGATGCCGGGATCGAACCCGGCCGGCATGGGCTGGCCACGTGCAAGGCAAACGCCCTACCCACTGGGCCATCGCTCCGCCCCAGGTGTGATTTTTTTTTTTTTTTGCAGTAATATTTGTTTTTACTGCAGTAATATTTGTTTGTGATTTTTTTTTTACTGCAGTAATATTTGTTTGTGATACTGTGTATGTTTCAGGAGTGCAGGTTTACCTCTGTCAGGGAGCCGCTGGGTTCCCAATAATATCAGGAAACAAGTTCCATTCTACCTCTGAGGACTGTGGGGAATGGATGAAAACTCAGTTTCGAAAGGCTTTTACTAAAACAAGCTCTGCCACTACAATCCAAAATAATGGGTGTTGGAGGACATGTTTAGCTAATCTGGGAGTTTTGTTTTTTGCTCACTCCCAGCTTAATCTTATTTAAGCCAAGGTTCATTCTAATGAGACCTCTCTTCTATGTAAACACTGCTAGAGGGTGTGGCAGTTACAGAAGTCACCTTGATTGAATAACTTCTGACTTATACATCTACTAAGACTTCTATGTTTTCTAGATTGGGCACAGCTCCTCTTTATACCCACTGCTCCCAGCGTGGGACAGTTAGAATTTACCAGGAGACTACCACCCTGGCTACGCTGAAACTATAGGAAGACTATAGGAAGGATCATACTAGTTTGCTCTAAGCAGGCAAGAGTGACCCTTTCAGAACAAGATACTCAGAATCACCCTGGTGCAGATAATAATAAGAAGAACCTTGTGGGTACCATCTAGATTACATGAAGCTCATTTAGTTAAGATGTATTACTTTATATCAGCCCTCTCTCTCTCCAGTGTTTTACATAAAAAGATAATCTCCTTAGTCCTTGGCATAATCTTTGTTTATACCTGCAATAGGGTGTGGCACTACACTCTGTTTAGGGTTCTTTGTTGACATGACAACCTCCTGATCGGATTACTTGGGTGTATATAAGGGGCTGACTTGAGGCCCCTTCACCTTTTGCCTTTGGTTCCTCAGCCTTCAGCTTTTTGGCTCCTGTGGCTTTTGGCTTTTGGCTTTTCACCTTTTGCTCCTTCTTCTGGGTAGGACTCAGCTCGGGTGAGATCCTCTCTCTTTTGGTGGGAGACTTAGGCTCTTTTGTATGGTCTAAGTTTGGACCAGAGCTAAAGTTTGTTCATTATATTGGAGTGCTGTGGAAGAGCTTTTGTACTATTAAAAGCCATTTTTTGGAACTGCACCCGACTCGTGAGTTTTCATCTGTTCTCCCGGCGTCCTCGGAGGTAGAAGACAACCTCTGTCCTGACACTGTCGGGGACCCCGGCGGCGTTCCCGACAAATGGGATTCCGCAGACCTCTAGCTTTAGGTCAGAACTCTGGCCATGCACTGGGCCAAGTCTCCCACCAAAGTGGATGGATGTACCTCAAGTCAGGCCCCTTATATATCCAAAAGTAATCCTAACTTCAGGGAGGTTCCTGTCAACAAAGATAAGCCAGCTTCTAGGACTAGATGTAGGGTGGTACCACACTTGTTTCAAATCTAAACAAATGATTATGCCAGGGACTGCTCCTTCCTCGAGGTTATCTCTTATGTCAAAACACTAGAGGGAGGGGAGGGAGGGAGGGAAGAGGGAGAGAGAAAGAGAGTATAAAGAATCATATTAGGGGCTGGAGGCGATAGCACAGCGGGTAGGGCATTTGCCTTGCATGTGGCTGACCCAGGTTCCCTGAACATTGCCAGGAGTAATTCCGTAGCTCAGAGCCAGGAGTATCCCCTGAGCATTGCCGGGTGTGACCCAAGAAAAAAAAGAAAAACATATTAATGAATGTATATTCATGGGGGAGAAACATAATTTTATGGATTTCATGCATTTAGATGGTACCCACAGGGTCCTTCTTATTTAAGGGTGATTCTGAGTGTCTTGTCCTCTACTTACTGAAAGGGTCATGCTCGCCTGCTTGAGGGCAAACTAGCATGATCCTTCCAGCAATCTAAAACAATATTCTCAACATAGCCAGGATGGTCGTTTCCTGGTAAATTCTAACTGTCCCATGCTGGGACCAGTGGGTATAAAGAGGAACTGTGCCCATTCTAGATAACATTGAAATCAGTTATTAATTCAGAGTCACAATGATTCCTGAAACTACCACACCCTCCATCAGTGTTTACACAGAAGAGAGATCTCATTAGCATGAACCCTGGTTTAAGGACATGTAAATAGCTTAAGGCAGAGCCTGGCAAGCTACCTGTGTTGTATTTGACATGCCAAATACCAGTAACAATTTTAGACCTCATTCTCATGACCTGATGGAATGGTTTGAGGCTCTTTATGTTCCTGGAGTGGGATGATGCCCTTGGGCTATCTCACATGTGACAGGACGTATCGAGATGTTACTGGTGCCCGCTCGAGCAAATCGATGATATACGGAGAGGCGGTGAAGACACTGACAGTGAAATAGCTTAAACTGTAAGTAGATTAAACAGCAAAGCTCCCAAGCTAGCTAGGCCTGTCACACACTCTGGATATTGCCATATCACGCCCTGCACCTAACACCAGTACATAGTCCACTGGCTCCATGACTGACTCTTGTTTTTCTTTTAGGTGTTTTTTATTGGTTTCTATTGGTGTGATTTTCCCCCCCCCCCCCCTTTGGTCTTCTAGTCTGGTGAATTGTATGACTTTGTTGTTGTTGTCGTTCATTTTGTTAGTTGCAGTTTTCTCTTTGCCTTACCTTTTGTTGTGATGACTAGAGATCAGTGTTGCCGTGGTCCCTTGCTTGGTTGTGGTGCTCACCAGCAGTTGTACACTGGTTACCACTGGTTACACTGGTACACATGGGCCCGTGCGGTGGGTTGATTTGAGATTGACAATAAGTTAACGGTACAGTCTGGTATAGTCTCGGACACTAGACTAATCCTATTCCATAGATTTGTCTTTCCCTCTGCAATTTGCCAACATTTAGTTGAGGATTTTTATGACTGTTTATGAAGGATTTTATGTCTTGTAATGCTTTTATCTGGTTTTAGCATCAGAGTAATGCTAGCCTTATCAAATGAAGTGGGAACATTATTTCCTCTTACGTTTTCTAGAAGAAGTTGTGTAGAATTGGTATTAATTTTCCCTGAAGCCTGGGCAGAAGTTGCTATTTAAATCAACCGAATTTAAATTTATGGTATTGTCTTGTAATGTTTTTAGCTACACATTTAGTCTTTTAAAAAAGATGTGAGATTATTCAGGCCATGTCTCTTTTTTTAAAGAAAAATTATATTTTATTATACCACCGTGAGATATACAATTACAAAGAAGTTCATGTTTGGGTTGGTCTTACAGTGTCCCAGCACCCATCCTTCCACCAGTGCCCATTTCCCACCACCATGTCCCCAATTTCCTCCCCGCTCCCCTAGCCTGCCTCTATGGCAGGTTTTCTTTCTTTCTTTCTCTCTCTCTCTCTCTCTCTCTCTCTCTCTCTCTCTCTCTCTCTCTCTCTCTCTCTCTTCCTTCTCTTACACACTGGATTGCAAAACATACACTTAGAGGTTATCATGTGTATCTTTTTGCCTGTGTTCAATGCTCAGTTCTAGGCTGGTGTTTTCACTTTCGACAATTATTAGCACACTGTTCCCTTCTCCATCTTACCTAGCCTCTGACTCCCATGTTGCGGGTGGGAGACAGGCCATGTCTCTTTTGATGGATTTTGATAACTTATGCGTTTCCAGGAAATGTGTTACTTCATCTGTGTTCGTCCAGCTGACAGGTAGGGCTGTATCTGTATTCTTTATTATTTGCTTAACTGCTGTGGAATCTGTCTGATACAAGTTTAGCAGACGTAACTTTCTGCAGCATTTCAGTTCACTTGTGGAAGCCCTGGGGATGAATTCAGATATGATCCCTAGACCCTTTTAGGGGTTTGTTTTTGTTTGGGCGGCACACCTGGTGATGCTCAGGGAAAGGCTACTCCAAGTTCAGTACTTGACGCTGCAGACAAGGCCCGGTTCAGGCAGAGCTCAGGGGACCATGTAGTGCCAAGGATGGAAGCCGCTTGCAGAGCCTTGCTCTCAGCCGTTTGAGCTAAAACTGCTCCAGCCGTAGACCTTACTTTTAACCGCCTTTCTGTACTTATTTTCCAGCAAATTACTGAATTGAAGAAAGAAAACTTTAACCTAAAGCTTCGCATCTATTTCCTCGAGGAAAGAATGCAACAGGAGTTTGATGGCCCCACTGACCACATCTGTAAAACCGTGAGTGTCCCACTGCTTTGCTCATAATATTCCAAGTAGAATTGTGATGACTGTTCTCAGTGTTAGCATGAAGAGATAGAGCTGCTTTCATTTAATTTTAATTGATTACAGGGCGGAGTGATAATAGGCTGGCCCTCGTGTTAAGCAGAGAGATAGGAAATTAATTTTGCAGGATGTCTTTAAAGTCAGAATTCCGACTTGGTATCTTTATCTCAATTGCCTTCCCAAGCTTGTCTATGACTTAGACAAAGACAGTGGAAGAGAGGAATGTCTTCGGGCCCGAAGTCTTCCCCTTGCCACCTCGCTCCTGTGACGAAAGGCCTGTCCTTCAGCTCCGGGCATGGCTTCAGCACTGTGATAATCCTCTATGGAGGACTTGTTTGTGTGGATTCAAATGAGATGACAGGTGAAGAGCTCCAGCTTGACAGTCTCCATCATTACCCCCCAACCCCCTCAAGTCTCCGTTGGCAGCACGGAATTCGGGTTTTCAGTTTCCCGCGATAGGGCTCCTCTGTGTTCCTGGGTGTTTGCGTGTGGTGGGAGAAAAGCTTCCTCCCACTGACGCCTTGGCCTGGTGGTCTCTGCCGTGGTTCTCAGCGTTGAAAAGAACTTGGCTTTCTTGAAAAGACACCAAACACACACAGTATTTCAATGCCCATGTCTTGACTTTCTTCAAGAGATTAGCCCCTTGACCTAGGAATTATTCCATCTTTTCTCTTTGTGCTAGTGGAATTTTTGGAAGGTGCAAAAAAAAAAAAAAAGTCTCCTTGATTTTCCGTGGGTGAACTTAGAACCGGCCTGTCTTGATCTTCAGGAGGCTCGTGCTGTACTTCTGTGCCTTTCCAGAACTGAAACGTGCTTTTGTCCTATGAGACACGTATTGGGCTGGAGCAATAGCACAGTGGGCAGGGTTTCTGCTTTGCATGCGGCCAACCTGGGTTCGAGCCCTGGCATATTGTATGGTCCCCCGAGCATTGCCAGGCGTAAACCTGAGTACAGAGCCAGGAGTAACCCCTGAGCATGGCCGGTGTTAGCCCAAAAGCAAAATAAAATAAATTAAAATAAAATAAAATAAAATAAAATAAAATAAAATAAGGACATGTTATATTTTTTTCTTCTGCATGGAGGAGGAAGGTGGGGAGGATGTTCCCCTTTCCGGAAGGGTGTGGTGGTTCAATCAGTAGTTTGAAAAGAAGCCTAGAGCAGAGAACACAGCACGGAAGGGATGCTCAGAAGTGCCACAGAGCTTTGAGGGTGACGGGAGCCAGGCATGCCGACATTGTTCTCTCTGTGCAAGGCCCTGGGCTGCGGGTTTGGACAGTCTTCACCTCATTTTACTCGCAAGCTCGCCCTTTGTGGTGGGCTTACGGCTCACCTGACAGAGAGCAAGTGAAGCTCAGGGAGGGTCGGTGACATGCCCGATGTCCTGTGCCTGCTACGGGGAGGTGGCTTTATTTTGTTCTTTTTCTTTCTTTTTTTTTTTGGCAGTGCTGGTTTGGGGAAAGGGGTAGGGTTGGTCGACACTTGTTGGTACTTGGGCTATTCCTGACTCGGTGCCACGACACAAGCATGTGCAGGGCCAGTGATTCCAACGGGGGCGGCTTGACTCAGGCAAACACCGTAACTTGGCCCATGAGATCAAATTTTTTTGTTTTGGGGGGGGGGGGAGAGGGACGGGCCACAGCCCTCTGTGGTCGTGGGACCATAGAGGGTGCTGGGAATTGAACCCAGGTCAGCTGTGTGTAAGGCAAACCTGCTGTTCTCTTTTACTGCCCTCCCTGAGGTAGATTTTAGCTCAGGCATGCCTCTCACGTGTACCACACTGTTTCAGCTTTTCCTGTCTGTTGCACTATGAGAGGACCTGGTTGAGTTGTTTCTTATCTCACTGTAAGTGTTTGCATGTTTGGACGGGGTTCAGAATTCAAAAGCATAAACGCATGCTCTGAAAAGACTTTGCTCTGTCCCTTCTGCCCTAGGTCAGAAGGGACCATGATCATTAAGTCCCTTATGCAGAAAAGTTTTAATATGTAACAGTGTGTGTATGTATGTGTGTATGTACATATCCCCTTTCTACCTAGATGCAAGAATGTTTGGTTTTGCACTTGGCATGTTTCGTAAATAACATTTTGGGTATCTTCCTTCACTGTGGTTTAAGGTGATATTCCACTTCGTGCCTATAAGCTTTCTTGAGTGTTGGTTTGGAAATGACGATGACCACGAATATTGCTTGAAAACAAGGTAGTGGGCTTGAGGATAAAGATATCCGAGTGGACACATTAGCTGCCATCTGTTTAAATTTATTAGCGTGGGATTTTGGGGTATTCATTAGAAAGCACTTAGTGTATGTGTCAGTTCTCCAGAGCAGCTCTCTGCCCTCCTGGGAGCGGCCCCGAAGGGCGTTTCTGCAGGCTTGTCACTGTCCTTTCTCGGAGATCCAGTCCCCTGCTCCTGGATGACAGTGCAGCGCCTCCCCCCTCTGGTCCGACCACGGCTCTTGCGCTGGTTCATTCAGTCCTCAGACCCCCCAGGTCAGGTGGGCTTGTTTTTCCCATGATGCTAGAAGGAGAGGAAGGAAGAACTCAGCTTTCTTGCCCCCAGACTGACGCTAACAGTGGACAGTCACCCACTGACAGGGGTGGGAGGCCAGGCCTGAGATTGCCTTGTCCCTTGTCTGTTCCTGGTCCCTCGGTGCAGAGTTGGCCAGTCATGGGCTCAGTGTCAGTGAGGTGCCGCCGAGCTAGTGGCCAGGCCCTGGCTAACGACAGGTTTTGTCTGGTAAAGAAAGAGGCAGAATTTGAACCCAGCTCCTTCTGGCCTGACCTTTGCATTCTGGTCAACACTAGCTTCTCATTTCCCATAGCTGCTTGGCAGAGTGAGGTGACAAGATTTCCAGGAAATTGTGTGTGTGTGTGTGTGTGTGTGTGTGTGTGTGTGTGTGTGTGTGTGTGTGTGTTGGGCTCAGGGGACCATATGGGATGCTGGGGATTGAACCCAGGTCAGCTGTGTGCAGACACCCGCTCTGCTATCTCTCCAGCTAGGAGATGATATTTTTATTTAAAATACCGTGCATGTATTACAGCGTAAAATTGGCGTGAATTTTAAGGGCAAAACAGGAGAAAGATGTCTGAGAATCCTAGTGTCACAGCTGTCCTCTGTTCATTGCCCACGCCCCGCTGCTCCTTACTGAACCCATGTTCCGTCTGGGGTGCCTGGGTGAGATGGGTGGAGCGCCCCTACCTTGGACTCAGTGTCTGCTGCTTTCGGTTGACCCAAGATTCTGTCATTGGAGCCTCACGTGAGTTAGGCCAGGCCGTGAGGGACTTGCTTTGTTGCCGCCAGCTGGGAGAACCTGGTGGTGTCCGGCAGCGACAGCTAGCGCCTTGGGGCTGGCTCCTGTAAGTGGGTGCCCGGAATCTTCCAGGGAAACGAGAGTGGCGGTGACACAGTCTCCCACTTATCCATTTACATGTTTCATGTCTTTTAAGCTGTACCATGTCCCCGTTGCTGCAGCCGCCACATGCATGATTGTAAACAACCAGAAGTAATTGCCTTCGAATGGCAAAAGCAAACTGCAGAATTGCTTGTAAATTTGCTTGGCGGAGGGCAAACAATTTTTAAATCAGCCTCACTTGTATGACATTTATGCCTTGATGTTTGAATGCTCTGGCTGTTAGAAGCTTTGAAAATTTACATAATTGTTCTGGGGCTTGAGGAATCCGGGGCTGAGGTTGAGACCACCACTGTCTAACGGTTCCCTTCGCCCTCTGCCCCGAGGCAGAGGGGGTTTTGAATCGACTGTCTGTCTGCTCTGAGCATCCCCATGCCCGCTTTCCCCCACTGTACACACTCCTAGGCGCTGTGTTTTATGTCGTTTCTTTTCTTTTCTCGTCGCGTCTGGAAGAACATTGAGCTCAAGGTGGAGGTGGAGAGTCTGAAGCGGGAGCTCCAAGAGCGAGAACAGCTGCTCCGTCAAGCCTCGTGAGTAGCAGCCTCGCCCCTGTCCCAGCTGCAGATTCCCATGGACCTGGAGGTGGGGTGGGGCTGGGGAATTAGAGTCTTTTGCATTTTGTTTTTTATTTTTGTTTGTTTGTTTACTTTTTTGGATCACACCCAGCAATGCTCAGAGGTTGCTCCTAGCTCTGTACTCAGGAATCACTCCTGGCAGTGCTCAGGGGACCATATGGGATGCTGGGGATCAAACCGAGGTCACCTACGTGGAAGGCAAATGCCCTCCCTCCTGGACTATCACTCCGGCCCGCCTTTTGCTTTCTGAGCCAGTCTGTTCTCCAGCTGGGCTCTAGGGAACCCACTTACTTCACTAAACAAACCCACTTACGTACCAAGCCTCAAATCAGAAACCAGAGAATCACCTGCCCCCTCCCGGAAATCACCCTTGTGCTCCTAGAACTTAGCCCTCTTCCTCGGAGATAACCACACTCCCGCCCCTGGTATCCCCACAGCCGGGCAGGCAGGCGGCGAGACACGCTTTCCGCCACGCCGTGCCTGGCCTTCTGGCTCAGCACCGGTCTAGATCCAGCTGTGTTGTTAGTTCTGTCGGTGGTTCAGTCACATCAGTAGGGCCTGGAGGAGTCCCGAGGGGGCTGGTAGGGGACGCCTGCTGTGGAAGAGGTGCCCTCCTGGGAGGCCTTCACCCGGAGTGCTTCCTTTGTCCTGCCAGCAGAGCTGCTAGTGCGTGTGGCCGGCAGGTGCAGAGTCCCGGGGCTGGCCCAGCTGCTCTGCTCCGAGCCTGGTCATGCCTCTCCCTGCCGCAGGCCGGCCAGGTGGTTGTGCTGTTTGCTGGCCTCAAGCAGGCTAGAGGCTCGCCAGCCCCCGCTCGTCTGACTTATACCGAATTACTCAAGTGAGGGATGAATAAATTAACTCAATGTTCATGTTTATTTTATAGTTTGTTGTGATATTTCTTTCTTTTTTACTAATTCATTCATTCATTCATCCATTTATTTATTTGTTTATTTTTGCTTTTTTTGGGTCACACCCAGCAAATGCTCAGGGGTTACTCTCTGTACTCAGGAATCACTCCTGGCGGTGCTCAGGGGACCATATGATATGCCGGGATCGAACCTGGGTCGGCTGCATGCGAGGCAAACGCCCTCCCGCTGGACTATCGCCCGGCCCATGTTGTGATGTTTCTTCTGTAAGGACGTCATTGTCCTGGAGGGGAGTGGGTCAGCTTTACCAGGCCTGGAGTTGGTCTTTGGTGGGCTTTGGTGTTTTTACTGTTCAGTCGTGTGCCCTCTGCAGATCATGACGAGAGCTTGTTTGAACCAAGCTCCTGCTCAGAGAAGCCCAGACTCCCCCTGGCATGTGCTAAAAGCAGCAGCACAGGCCTGTGAGTTCTGGGGGTACCTGCACGCTTGGAGGCAGGGCACAAGGGTGGCTTGCTCGTATATCCAGCGGGTATTTACTGGGCTAAGTATGCAGGTATTTATGGTACTGGGCTAGGTATTTGGGGAAGGCTGGCGATCCAGCTGGACTTGGGGACGTCTCTCTAGATGGAGTGACAGTGCCAGGCTACCTGCAAATGTATGAGTAGAAATTGGGATGAGAGTTAGGAGAAAAATATAGGGGGCTGTGAGAGGTTTTAGGAAAAGTGGTAAAGGGCAGAGACATACAGGTATAAAATGGTCAAGGGTGGGGAGGGGCGTACAGCTCAGTGGTAGAGCACTGGGCTTTTTGCATAAAAGAGGCCTGACTTTGGTCTCTGGTACTGAAGACGGGGAAAAAACGTTGATATAGGATATTTTATATAAAAAACTAACCACACCCGTAGGAATGTAATCCTGAGGAAGCGGTGTTGGGGAGGGAGTCAGGAACGCAGGTGCTGGAGAAAAGGTGTCCAAGAAGGGGATGTGTGGGCATGGGGAAAGGTGGGGAGACTCAGGGTGGGGTGGGGGGCTCCGTCCTTTCTTGCGGGATCCCGATGCTGACTGAAGAATTTGCCCTTTTCCCCCTCAGGTCAGAGGGAAAGCTGGGCTGGAAGCCACAGACACAATCAGAGATTTGTTTTCTAAAAGGTCGCTGGGCTGGGCTACCGAGCAGGAATGCTTTGGAGGAGAGGAGACATTTTGGGGGCCTTGTAGGAAGTTTGGGGGGGGGAGATTGGTGGTGTGGGGGGAAGGGCAGGGAGCTGGGCGAGACCCTTAGGGCGTGAGGTAATGGGAAGGTGGGACGGGGCAGCTGCCAGTTGGGCACAGACACCATGAGCTTTGCTTAGGAGAGTCGCAGTGATTACTCGCCCGGCTTCCCGCCACTCTCCCAGCCAGCTCACCGGGCACGCCTTATGGATCCTGCGGGTTTGTTTTCAAACCATCACAGTATAGCAAATTGCAGCGTTGCAAGATGGGGACCCCCAAGGTTTGGTTTCCCGTGCATGTGGAACAGTCACGTTTACCTGCGCTCAGGGCTCTGGCTTCTGGACCGGCCCTAGGTTCCTTTTTGTATGGTGGGCATGTGAGGGCCAGCTTTGGGCCACACCTGGTGATGCTCAGGGAACATGCCTGGTGGTGCTTAGGGGCCATTTGAACTGGGGTCCACGGCCAATGCCTTAACCCCTGTAATTGTTTCACTCACCTCCATGTCTTTTGTTTTTGACTTTCCTGCATGTGTGTCTCTTTTCCCACAGTGACTTAGGAGATAGGGATTCGCTAAGGCCAAGCGCTTTTCTCCACCCTGAGTGGAGTCTGGCGCCGCAGGAGGGCACAGGATTCTGGAGGGCTCTGCTAGCCAGCCCTTGCCCTTTCCCACTGACTGCCCAGCACGGGACTCTGTGTGTGTGTGTGTGTGTGTGTGTGTGTGTGTGTGTGTGTGTGTGTGTGTGTGGGCACAGCGCACAGAGCTACTTGTTGATAGGAAAAAAAATATTTTTCTCAGCTCTGTGTGTGTGTATATGTGTGTGTGTGGTTGGTTGGGGGGCAGAGAAGGTACTTGTTGATAGGAAAAAAAATCTATTTTTTCTCAGCTATCAGTTTTATGGTTTATTATTTTTTTGGTGGGGAGCAGGCAGGAGATGTGGCACCTGTCCCAGGTCAAGCCCTTGCTGTTCCCTAAACCCCTATAATTAGCATGGAAAGGATCAAGAGGAAATGTTGAAGCAGAAGGCTTAGCAAGGGCCGTGTGTATGGGAGGTTCTTTCCGCTCTCAGGAGCTGACCAGCTCCTGTCCTCTTCAGCTCTTGCTGTCTCTCATCTGCTGGCCCAGGTTCTGTAGCAACAGGAAGGGGAGTGGAGCCATCTGACACTTATGGACGCCCCACTTTGCCCACACCTTGTGCCTGGCATTTGATAACTTTTTCTTGTTGCTTGATTTTAGAACAGTCCCGCCCGGCTGGCTGGCGTTTCCATTCAAGCACAAAAACATGGAGGTCCAGTTAGTGTAGAGACTAGCTCCGGTCTCCCCCCAAAGCGGGCACCGGCCTGGCTCTGGAGCCCACGCGCCTAGTTGTGGCATGAACATGCTTATTTGCTGACTTCTCATGGCTCTCTTCACTGGAACAATATAAGAGGGCATTAAAGACTCAAGGAGATATATAGTTGGGAGTAAACTTTATCTCTGAAGCTTTAAAACACAGGCAAAAATAATAATTCCATTAGTAGGGGGAAAATTGTACCATATTGTTGAGTATAAATTTTATTGCTGCAGTCACTGTAAAATACAAAGATGATAAATAGAAAGTTGGAACATTTATTGGCAATAGCTTTTGTTAGCATAACCGAAACACAAACCACAAACCTGTACTTGCTAAAACATTGGAGTCCTTCTCCTGTCAGGTGTGTGACACTGACAGTCACACACTGACTCTGTGACACTGACTGTCTCCTGACAGTGTGACTGGGAAGCACAGTGGTTTCTTCTGTCTGATGGGATAGGGGGTGGTGGGTGAGAGCGGGTCACAGAGGGTGCCGTTTGCTCCAGGCAGCTCTGGAGCATAGTGCTAAAGTGTTTATGAGTAGCTAGTGCGAATTCAGACTAGGAGAGCCCTGTACCCATGGCCAGGGAAGGAAATTTCAGTCCAGAGACCTTGAGGTGACAAATTGTGAATCATTGCGTTTCGGAGGGAGCCAACCAGGAAGTGAGTGGAGGGAGTGGGCCCAGCTGTTTCTTGTGAGTGGTATAGCTGCCAGCAGCGATCTCTTCTCCACTCAGGAGTTCACAGAGTGTTGGATGACAAGCCTAGCTAGCTTGGAAGCTTTGCTGCTTTACCCACTCACAGTTTAATTTACTTACATGCTCTTAAGCCAGGGTTCATACGAATGAGATCTCTTCTATGTAAACACTGATGGAGGGTGTTGCAGTTACAGAAGTCACCTTGACTCGAATGAGTATCTTTTGACTTATTATTATACATCTACTAAGACTTCTATGTTATCTAGATTGGGCACAGCTCCTCTTTATACCCACTGCACCCAGCATGAGACAGTTAGAATTTACCAGGAGACTGCCACCCTGGCTACGTTGAGACTGTTGTTTAAGATGATAGGAAGGATCATACTAGTTTGCCCTCAAGCAGGCAAGCGTGACCCTTTCGGTATACAGAGAACAAGATATTGAGAATCACCCTGGTGCAGATAATAAATAAGAAGGACCTTGTGGGTACCATCTAGATTACATGAAGCCCGTGAAATTAAGATGTATTACTTTATATCAGCCCCCTCTCTCTCCAGTGTTTCATATGAGATAATCTCAGAAGAAGGGATTAGTCCTTGGCATTCTCCTTTGTTTATACCTGTAATAGGGTGTGGCACCACCCTTCTACACTCTTGTACTGTCTAGAAGCTGTTTAGGGTTCTTTGTTGACAGGATCCTCCCTGTCAACTGTTAGGATTATTTTGGTGTATATAAGGGGACTGACTTGCGGCACTTGCCCCTTTTTTGGGTAGGACTCTTTTCTGGTAGGATCCTCTTTGGTGGGAGACTTGGACCCTCATGTATGGTCTAAGTTCTGACCAGAGCTAGAGTTCTTCCATTATATTGGATTGCGGTGGTAGAGCTTTTGGACTATTAAAAGCCTTTTTTTGGACCTGTGCCGGACTCGTGAATTTTCATCTGTTCCCTGGCGGCCTCGGAGGTAGAAGAGAACTTCTGTTCTGATACTGTCGGGGACCCCAGCGGCTCCCCGACAGCAGAGGGTAGGAGAAGCCCCTGAGCGCTGCCTTGGCCCGGGAGGGTAGGGGAACAGGCTGGCATGCCTCACTCAGCCCCGAGGGGAGACACAGCCCGGCCTCCGTGTGTGAGCGCATTGATTCTAGAGGTCCTCGTCTCATTTTTCCAAATGAAGCCTCTGAGGTAAGAGGTCCTTTTGTCCAGTAGCGCTGGGGGACATAACAGAGTTGGGATTTGGATCGCGTCAGCTTCTGGGGCCCCTTTCTTCTTTCCAGTTGTTCACATTCCATTTGCGTGTCATCAGGACATGAAGGCCTTCTGAGAGCTAATTGGCGCAAGGAAACTCCATGTGAATCAAAGTCTTTGTTTGCAGGCAACTCAAGATCGGGATGGGGAGGCTAGGAAGTCGCTGGACTTGGTTCCCGTTCTCGGTCAGAAAGTCATGTGGCCTGGGCATGTGCGCATCTGCTGACACGGCTCTTTTGCAGAGAGATTTCACGTACCCCCCAGCATAGGGCATGGAAGGCTGGTGGAGACTAGGTTTGTTTTGGGCCAAACCCAGCAATGCTTAGACCCGACTCCTGGCTTGATGCTCAGGAATCAACTGCTGGTGGTTTGACCAGCAGGATTGACCCCAGTGGGCTGTGCCTAAGGCAGGTGCCCTACCTGCTATCACGTGTCTCTGGCTGCTGCTGCATTTCCCCAGAAACCAGCTTGAGGGGGAGCCATTTCTCGTTTATTCTGCTGCTGGAAACATGCAGCTATTTGAGAAACGGGCTGAGAATTGCCTGAGTGCATTGCCCACAGATTCACATGTGACCCTGCTTTTCTTCTGGGGTCAGGAATCAGAATGAAAGGCTGATTGTGACCGATTGTGCCGGCCCAGTCACTTCCCGTCAGGCTGTCTGTGCCCCAGCAGGGGGCGTTGTGGGTTTTTAAGCTGCAGTAACCTGGGCCGCTTCTCCCTGCGCCCTCAGTGGGAGCCGGCTCTCACGGAGGGACCCCGCTGTCTTTTAAATGCTTTTCCCTTCCATGGGCAGCAGTGACGCGTGCAAGCCCGTGTTCCCTCAGATTTATTTTGTTGTATAAGGACACGTTGGTTGTCAGGCCTGCTCTCCTGGTGGATGGACTTGGTGGGAAGTTTCCTGTGGGAGATTTGGCAAGTGTTAATGCTTTCAAGTGTTAACCTATGCGTGGCCTCGTAGCTCCCTTTCTGAAATCACTGGATAATATACTCCGTGATTTCTTATGACATTGCTTATAAAATAAGAGTAAAGCTAATGGTGTTTGAATACTTCGTTTGTATCAAATATTTGTGTCAGGTACCATTTTCAGAGCTTTATAGCTGTCATTGGACAAATGTTCAAAATCAGAAACAATGAATCACTATCGCTATCTTCACGTTAATCATCTATTTGCTAGAGTGGGCACCAGTAATATCTCCATATGTCCTGATTCATGGTAGTAGAATCCAAAGGCATCCACTTGCTCCTGGAACATAAAGAGTCTCAAACCATTATATTAGGTCATGGGAATGACGTAATATAAATGTTACTGGTAAGAAACAATGAAATGTTTGAAAAATAGGGGGTTGGGGCCAGGGATGGGACTTAACCACTGGGCACCCAAAGTTCGATCGCTCGCTCTGAGCCCGTTATCTCTTCCCAGCACCGACCTGTGTGACCTCCCACTAAAAACGTTGGGGGTTGATGTAACAACATATTTCATGTGGTGGGTGTATACATGTGGTGTATAAATATGTAGCCTTTAAAAATGACCGAGGTTTATATTGCCATGGAAGGATGTTTACAGTATTTTACGTACTATGAACAGATCACAGATATGTTTCTATTTCTGTAGAGAATGAGTGAGTTCCTATTACACTGTTCTGGGGCCGGAATGGTAGGGTGTTTGCCTTGCATGAGGCCAACCTGAATTCTATCCACAGCATCCCTTATGGTCCCCAGAGCACTTCCAGGATTAATTCCTGAGCATCCTGGGTGTGATCCAAAAGCCATAAGTAAGTAAATAAATAAATAAGAATTGTCCCAGCCTTGGGGCTGGAGAGATAGGATAATGGGTAGGACTGATTTGCCCTGCAGGCTGCTGACCCTGGTTTGATCCCTGGCATCCCTTAGGGTCCCCCAGCACGGAGTAATTCCTGAGCACAGAGCCGGGAGTAACCCCTGACCACTTCCCAGAGTGACCTCAAAAAGACAAAATTTTTTTTCTATTATACTGTTCATTTAGTTGTCTCAAGAGGTGAGATGATTTAATTTTTTTCAGGGGCCTCTTTGTTGACCCTGAACATTGTGTGAGTGAGTTTAAGGTGTACGGACTGTTGAGTTGATGCATTTGCCTCTTACAGTACAGGTTTTGACTTACAGACATTAGTTTAATGTAAGAAAAGCTGCTCCGCAGAGATCCCTGGAAGAAGCGGCTGATGGATCTTGCTCTCTGGGGAGCCGCGGCAGGCCCACCCTCACTCGGCCGCTTTCCTGTTTGGCTCATTGCAGCAAGGCCGTTGAGAGCCTGGCCCAGGGAGGGGGCTCTGAGCTGCAGCGGGCGAAGGAAGAGGCCCAGAAGCAGGCCCAGCAAGTGGAGGAGCTCCTGACGAAAAGAATCCGCCTTCTCGAAGAGGTAGGTGCATCTCTTTGCCTGCGCAGAAGGTGCTTCTGGGAGCCAGTGGATCCCCGACCTGGGCCTTTAGGCAGAGGTGGGGAGTGGGGGGCAGAACCAGGCACCCGCTTCCTCAGCGCCTTCTCCCGCCAGCCCCACTCTGGACGGAGAGCTTGTGCTGGCCACCCTGCTTCCTGGCCACTGCGCCCTCATTCCTGCAGCTGTGGGCCCTGGCAAGGGTCAGAGGTTAGTCCTGACTCGAGCCCGCGATTGCTGATGTCAGAGTCCCTGTTCTTGTTGCTCGCTAGCGCGTGGAGGAGATTAGCCGGGCTGGGAGAGGGCAGCCCAGTCACCTAGTGCTAGCAACCCTGGAATGCTATTTTCGGGGGTGGAGGCCACACCCTGCAGTGCTCAGGGATGACTTCTGGCGGGCTCGGGGACCACATGGGAGCTGGGAGTCGACCTGAGTGGGCGCGTGCAGGGCCAGCGCCTTCCTCCAGCCCTTCACCCTGGAGTTCTAATTCCCGACTTGTAGGTGCCCTCATGCAGCGCCTCTCTCCAGCGCCCTGCCGCCGTCCTGTCTGAACACCCACTGCCCCACGCTCCGCCCTTCCCACTGTCCCCCAGACAGCGAATGTGTGCATGTAGCTCCGCCTTCTCCTTGCTCACAGCTCCTTGGCCCCTTCCCATGCCCAGAACGGGGCCCTGGATGCTGGCTCGAGATACTCCTACACCAGTGAAACTTCCTGTCCCTCTACGCCGCGCATTCACTAACACCAGTCACTTAGTTCTTCATCTTTGGGTTCTGCAGTTTCACCTCCCTGCCTTGGGCAGAGCTCTGTGCTGCTTAGTGGAGAAAAGCACCAACGCATGCTTCTGGATGCAAAGATCAGATGCCTTTGCAGTGTATTTAGCTGCTCTCAGGGATCCTTCTCAGTTGCCCCCTTAACACCAGCCCTTTCTGTTAGCCCTTTTGGGGGCGGGAGGTTGTAGTATCAGACCCATAATGCCGGTACAGTGCTGAGGCTGGGAGAAGGGACGGAGTGACAGGGCATGAGTAACCGACCTGGGACCAAAGGAAGGGTGCTCTGGGCCCACACACAGGCGGGAGAGGAGCATAAATGTAATTCCTAGAATTTTGGGAGACTTGAACCTGCTGCTTCCACCGCCGTCCGCTTCCCGTTTCAGCACGAATCCCTCTCTCTCTGCTGGCCCTCCCCACTCGCCTCCCCAGCCGCACCCTTCTCTCTGGGGTGAGGCCTGCGATCATGCGCGGCCTGCCGCTGGTCCCTGAGCACAGCCGCACCTGCCGGTGTCCAGGGCTTCGGGTGAGGCATTCTGAGCTTCGGAGCGCTTCTGTGCTTCCATTTCCTTCATCTCGAAAACTTTTTCAAAACTGGCTCAAAGCCTAAAAGCACGGACCCCACAGTCTAGGACTGTTGTCCGAGGACCTGGCGGTGGTGGGCACAAGGTGGTCGCACTGCAGACCCCACAGTTGAAGCTGCGCAAGTCGCTCTCGGTCTGTTGGGGTTTGCTTGGGCTGGCGAGGACCAGCCGGCCTGCTTGTTCAGAGCCTGGCTGTGGGTGGCGCTCTGTAAATGAGAACTCTGACTTTCGGGGTCTCAGTATTGGGAATTGATTCCCCCCACTTATCCCGGGCTGGACAGGCAAGTCTCTCAGGAGTCAGTGCTGAGGAAGGGAGGGACGCCAGGATGTTGTCAGCTTCCTGTGCTACAGTTGGCATTTGACGCCTCTCAGCTCTATCGATGTGAGTAATTTGGTATAGAATCATAATTCGCAGTGCATATTATACTCTTATTTTTGCGTTTCTAGTAATTTTACAGATTGGAAAGCTGGGGCTCAGAAAGGTTCACTGACACCCAAGGGTCACACAGCACATGCGTCTGGGCTGGATTTTGGAGCCAGTTCAGTTTGGTGTTCTTAATCTCTGGCAGTTAGCCTGAGTCGCCTGCGAGTCACGTCACCTCCCAGGTTCTGAGCGTCCGGCCTTTCCTTCTCAGCGCTGCCGATGTGACGGGCTGAGGTCTCAGGAAGAACCCAGCGTTCTCTGCCACCCGAACCACCAGGGAGAGAGGAATGTACTTTAGAAGCATGTAGTCATTATTAGAAACTAAAATGCAGCAACGGGTGGCAGGGTGTGGGATGAATTTGTGCGGAGATCATGGTGGCTCTTTGGAACTGATGAATGTTTGGGCCCTGAGAGGCGCCTTTCTCCTTGTTTGCGCTGATGCTGTAAATACTGATCTGATTTTTCACAACCCAAAATGCCGTTCTTGTAGAGTCGAGTCCTTTCCATTGGAAAGGCCTATTACTCTTCAGGGTACAAGAGGGAAAATGGCTGGCAAATGTATTTATTACTGATTCTCCCCATGTATAGTTCAGTTCGAGGGGGGGGTGTGGGGGGGGGAGGAGAATGTGCCGGAGAAAAAGTCATAAATATTTATATTTTAATCCAATTTCCTTTCAAAATGTTCCCAATTGTATTGAAAAATTGCATCAAATGCGTTTAATTTAACTCTAGGATGTGAAAACCTCCCAAGCAGAACTGGAAAAGGCCTTTGCAGGGACGAAACGGAGAAGCGCCGGTTGAACTTGGAAAACAAGCTGGCGGAGATGCAGCGGCTGGCCCAGGGGCAGCTGGACGTGGCTCGGGCCCTGGAGGGAGAAGGACAGGTCTGGCTCGGGGCCGGCGTTCTCTGACATCCGCTTGTGGGGGTGGGGGAAAGAGTCGCTCCCCTTCCCGTCCTCCCTCTCTCATCTCTTCTTCTTCTCCACAATGGGAAAACTGGGGTCACAATCAGATTGAAATTTAGGAAAGGGATCAGCAGTGATATAGGTCAGTGATTGGGCTCGTAGCCTTCCATGGGGAAGATGCCTCCTCGGTTACTTTATTTCACTTTACGCTTGGCTGTCAGCTTTCTGGTAACCGAAGGCAAAAGGGAAAAGCCATCTCAGTGTGCATCAGAGTCCCACTATTCATAAGATGAAACCAGCTTGTCACCTGGGATTTGTCCGCTGTCACCTGTCGGCGTGTTTCAGCGTGGGTCCCTCCCAAAGGGATCCTCACAGTCGGTAGTAGCGACTTTTCTCTGACCTGTTGTCCGGCGTGTCTTTGAAAGCAGGTGAGGGCCCACATCAGGGGCCAAACTATATAGGCCCTTAGTTGTCGACCGAACGCGCTACTCTTTGATGGTCCAGAAATAACTTGTGCGTTTGATTCGGAGACATGGGTGGACCCATGGTCTCTAGCAATCTTCATTTGTTTGCGTGTTTATTTATTACGGTGAGCACAGCGGACCTCGGGCTGGCCTGGTATGAAGCATTTGCTACCGGGTCACACCCCTGGTGTGACTACAATTGTATGCTACCCACACGGCAGAGCCTGGCAAGCTACCCGTGTCGTATTTGATATGCCAAATACCAGTAACAATTATAGACCTCATTCCCATGACCTGATGGAATGGTTTGAGGCTCTTTATGTTCCTGGAGCAAGCAGGTGCCCTTGGGCTCTACTTGCATGAGACAGGACATATGGAGATGTTACTGGTGCCGCTCGAGCAAATCGATGATGAACGGGAAGACAGTGACAGTGATACACACCCCTGGCCCTGACGCAGCCCTTAGTACCTCTCAGGTCTCGCCACCAACTTGATGGACGCTGCTCAGAGAAGGTTGAGGTCTTATTCTCTTCCGGGGTGTGGAGGGTTGGGGGGTATTCCCGTGACGGTCAGGGGAACTGTTCGGGATCAGGGGGCTGCACGAGGGGCTTCAGCTCTTTGGACCATCTCCCCCAGGCCTTGACCATGATCCTCACTGTTTGATACGCTTGCAGGAGGCTCTCCGGGAGGGCCTCCAGTTCCAGTGATGTAGGTGCACTCGCTCCAGCATTTGGAGGCCCTCACATTTATTCGACTTGCTTTTGAGTTCTTGGCTTTGATTAGGAAAGCGGGAAGTGTAGGGAGTCTGGACGCTGCCCTCGCCGCATGATCCGTGATTTCAGGATGGCGCCTCTAGAGGGCAGTCTTTCTCTGCTTTTGACGTTCCTGGCGGATGCAGTGGTGCTGCCCTATCCTTGGTTTTTTCAGTCCGTGCGAGCGTGTGTGGTGCCGTGATCAGATTTCCGCAGACCGGGTGGTGTAGAAACAATAGAAATTAATTTTATTTATCGTTGCTGGAGGCTGGCAGTCTGAAACCAGGGTGCCAGGCTGGTTGGGTGAGGGCCCTCTGCCACGAAGTAGGTAGACCTCTTATTAATACCTCCTGGAGGGAGCTTCCGTGGTAAGGCGCCACTGCCTTCCGGCCCTGTCACCTACCTCCTAACACCATCCCTCGGGGTTAGAGTCCACTAGGAATCCGGGAGGGGCAGCAGAAGTCTCTACCCCAGAGCTGGGCGCATGCTCCCAGGCTTCCTGTTCTTGCTTTCTGGGTTTCGCCACTTACTCTCGGATGGTCTTTTAACAGTGCTAATTGTTGAGTGTTACAGGAAGTAATGACAGCAGCCGTCAGTTGCTGAGAACTGTGTAGGGCTCTTCTTGGTGGTTTATTTCTGTGTCGCGTCTGGCCCTTTTCCAGAGTGGAGGAAGGAAGGATTCAGGGTTTGGGTAATTTGTCCATGGTCAGGGATGGACAGTTGAGGGTGATGCCTCATGATTTGGTGGCTCGAGACCGAGGTGTCAGCTCTGCCTTCGGGGCGGGGCGTGGGCTGGGGAGGTCTCCCGGGGAGGTGGAGCCTGCTTCTGGGAGGATGACTGGGTGGCTCAGAGGGGCTGCGAGGAGAGTGGTGCAAAGAGGATAGTATCTGCCAGGGCCGGAGGCACAGAACAGCCTGACCTGGCCAGAGAGCTGAGTGAGTTGAGGACTCCCGGAGAGGCGGAGCCGACGCTGCCAGCAGGGCCTGTGACCTTCTTGGCCAGTGTTTGCCGACCCTTATTGGGGACCAGAATCCAGAATGCTGGAGCCCGCCCGCCCGGGCAGAGCTCTAGGAGAATCTCCCCTGAAGGAAGAGCTTTATTTATGTTCAGCTAAACCCATCTATATTTATGCTTAACTAAATCTGTTTCTATTTGACCAACACCCTCAGGTATGTAAAAATCTAATCCAACTGAAGGATGTTTGTAGTTCTCCTGATGTTCACTGGTTCTAAGCAATAAATACGGCAAAGCTGAGGACGGGGCTCTCCGTCCGCGAGGCCGTGAGCCCCTGAGCCCGTGCTTTTCCCTCTCATTTCTGCCTTGTCTCTTAAGCCTCTCGGCACCCCTCAGCGTCAGGCCTGTTTGCCGGGCATGGCTCCTGGCAGACGGTTACCCAACCTTGGTTCCTTCTAGCCGCCCCTCCCTGAGCAGTCTGGCTTCTCACTCAGGGTGTGTTTGCATCTGGGCCCTAGAAGCTTGGAGACGCTGCCTTAGTTTTTCCCACTCACCGGACAGTTCTGCTTTATTGAGCAGGTTTGTTTAGCTTCGGTGCTGTATTTCTGACTGGAAAACGATTATCCTTCTGTTGTCGATGGTGGGGTCCATGCCTGGCTGCCAAGCTCAGCGGGGCAGTGAACCCATCCGACCACAGGCCAGCAGGGCGGAGGGCCAGGCTGGAGGTGAGGGAGGGGACATTTCGGTCACGCAGCTCCCCAGTCTGCACTGGGTGACTGTCGTCATTCAGGGATGGCACAGGCCTACTTCCATGACGATCGGCCCATTCCTCGCCTCTCCTGCTCCACTGGAGTGAAGAGAAAAGCTTGGAATTAATATCGAAATTTTGTCCTCTTTTAGACTGATTGAGGAGTTGAAACTGTCTTTGAAGAGCAAAGAAGCTTTAATTCAGAGCCTTAAAGAGGAGAAATCTCAGGCGATGTCTCCTGATGAGGCTGCGCCATCTGGGGAGCATCGAGGCGTCTCTGCTTCTTTGAGGGAAGAAAAGGACCGAGGAAGTGAGGTGAAGTATGGGACAAGAGGGACTGTCCTTAGAGGAGCCAGACTCCTCCTTGGGGGAACGCAGGGCATGCCCGGCCTGCTTCCGGACACCGCCTCCTGCCAGCTGAGGGCTTTGTCAGAGACCCCTGACAGTTTTTTATTTTCCTCCATAAAAGATAGAGAAGTGCGGGAGCGACAGCACAGCAGGTAGGGCGTTTGCCTTGCATGCGGCTGACCAGGGTTCAGTCCCTGTTATCCCATATGGTCCCCCGAGCACCGCCAGGAGTAATTCCTGAGTGCAGAGCCAGGAGTAACTGAGCATTGCTGGGTGTGACCCAAAAAAGCAAAAAAAAAAAAAAAAAAAAAAAAAAGTTGTTTAAACACACCCCTTACCCCCACCTCCTGGCCTCTTTTACCATTGTACACACACACACACACACACACACACACACACACACACACACACACAAGCATGCACACTTACTTCCTGACCTCTGTTTTATCATTTACACACACTCACACACACACCCACTCATGCATGCACTCCTTCCTGACCTCTGTTTTACATTTGTTAAGTTGATTACTGCCCAGGGATGTAGTTTCCATCCTTTGGTTGTCTTAAGATGAGTTTGTGGTAGGAATTCATTTTACCTTTGTGTGTAGAGGCAGGAGTGAGACCAAATCTTTCTTATTTTATTTTTAATTATGGTAACTTTGGTATACTGAGAGTCTACAGCCCTAAGGGTGCTGTGTTCTCACCCCACGCCACAGTCCCGTATCCCTCCAGCATAATCTCTGCTCCTGCCCAGGGCCAAGTTTGGGCTGAACCATCAGAGGCACAGGGGAAGGGAGCTGACCTGTGCTGGCCTTGTGGCCGCGCTTGGACTCGGGCGTGCGCCTCCGCAGTCCTCCCGTCCCCTTTCCTGGTAGCCACCGCCACATTCTCCCCAACACACACACACACACACACACACACACACACACACACACACACACACACACACACACACACACACACACACACTAGGTTCCCAGAAGTGGGTTCCGGTATCAAACCCCAAAACCTCCCACAGAGGGCAGCCCCCATGTCTGATTCTTGGGAGCAAAGTGGGTTGGGCCCAGACGTGCAGGCAGCACCTCACTGAGATCCGCTGGTCTGGTCGGGTTGGGATTGACGTTGTTCAGCCTCTCCCTGTGCCTCTTGGGGGCGGGGTGTGGAGATGGGGTGGAGGGGGCGTTTGGGTGAGACGGAGAGAATCCCGCAGCTGTAGGGAAAAGGAAGCAGAGATGTTTGTTCACGTTGTTTGGGGGTGCTATATGTGGGGTGTCTTCCGGGCCTCATTAATGCCCTTTTCTTAGGGCGCACAGATGGAATACCAGGAGGAGAGAAGACACCTGGCCGTGCAGATCCAGGTATGTTGGTACAGTTCAGGCCTGGCGGCGACCGCCTCCCCCTCTGGCTCTTCTCCGGCTTCAGTAGACGGTGCTGTGTGGCAGTAGCTGTCATTCACCGGACGCTGCGGGCGCGGGCTTGGCAGCCACAGGGAGGCAGGCGTTCCCGGGTGCCTCCGGGAGTCGCGGCCGCTCTCCTAGGACCCACCGCAGAGCTTGGGAGAAAGAGCCAAGGGTTCCGACCTGCTAGTGTGAGACCACAGCCCCTGCTCTGTGATCCCGCCCAGTCGGAGCAGCCGGCATTTGTGCGTTGATGCACCCCCGCGTCCCCCAGCTGGGAACGTGCTTCCATGCCATTATCCTCACAACAGCCTGGGAGGGGAAGGCGGCTGTGATTATCTTTGGAATTGAACTCAGACTATAAATGTCTGCGCTCAGGCTCCATCACGCCAAATTCTCTGCTGGCTTTTGCAGCATTAAGGAATGAAATTAATGAACTGTTATTTCCCCCAAATAACCTGGTACGGTTTCAGGCTCTGATGTGACTATATTCAAATTCCAGAAGGCATTGGAGTCCTTCCCATAGGAATAACTGTCATCGCGGTAACGGATCTGAGCCCGTTCCTCACCCAGCCCCGTTGCCGGGAGCGGTAGCACAGTCACTCGGAGCTGTTGCCTCTCCGTTCAGCTCTGCTTGGAGACATTAATCACAGGTTGACAGGAATAAGATAGAATAACTGCATTTGAGTGTGCTCTTAAAGATATATTTACAGTGCGTTTTGGTTGGAACGCATCAACTTAGTGAATCTTTTTCTAATCTAATTTAGGCACTTCAGGAGGACCTGAGAGAGAAGGGAAGAGAAATTGCGACAGAAAAGAAAAATA
Source organism: Cryptotis parvus (assembly GCA_021461705.1). NCBI lineage: Eukaryota > Metazoa > Chordata > Mammalia > Eulipotyphla > Soricidae > Cryptotis > Cryptotis parvus. The sequence continues at coordinate 28,197 of JAJIBD010028582.1, forward strand.
GTTTCAAGCGGGATAAAGCCATTCAGGGTCTAACCATGGCATTAAAGTCAAAGGAAAAAGAGGTATGTGAGAGACCCGGACTGAGATTTTTCTTTATTAGCTTCTGCCCTCAGTGTTCAGCTACGCTGCCAGTGTGTAGGCACGGGGTTAGTCGCGGGAAGTGAGCAAAGACCCTCCTCCGCATCCACCCCTAGCCGCTGCTTGTCTAACCCAGTTTGGGCCAGTAGGCACATAATGGGATTTGCCTGGGTAATTTTGAATTTTCTAGCAGTCATATTAAAAGAAATGAAGTGAAATCATCAGGGACGCCAGATATTATGATTTCAGCCTGTGACCAGTCAAAGACAACAGTGATGCATTTAATGTTGGAACAAAGAATGTGCCTTTTTCTCAGGCGTCTCTATATGCTTGCTGCGCATTGGACACTCCTGATGGCCACAGAGGCTCGTGACACCCATTTTGACCAACGCAGCTGTCACGCTTTGGAAGACCCCAGTCTTCCACTGAGCCCAGTTTTCAATTTGATCCACGAGGCCTTGTGTTCCCCCAGGTTGAAGAACTTACCTCTGAAGTCGAAGAGCTCAAGGCTGCCTTCGCCAGAGCCGGGGAGGCCGCCCAGAAGGCAGAGGCCGGAAGCTCCAGGTGAGTGTCCACTGTGGCTGATGGGGCCATCTTCGGTCCTTCCTCCTGCCAAGGGGCCGTGCAGCTCAGAGGGACCCAGGACAGCGGAGTGCCCTTGAGCACGGAACTTCGCTCGTTCCCATGCAGGGCAGTTCCCATGCCGGCTGCTTCTCCGGGGGTCAGACTAAGGAGAAGATAACGCGCGGCAGCAGCCTGTATGCCGAGGCGTGTCGAAGTTCTCTTGGTGGTACAGACTGTGCAAGGTGTGGCTGTTTTCTCATTCTCACAGCTGGGGGTGGACGGCAGTGGTCATCCTCCGCTTGCACTGGTGGGGTTTTGAATAAGCTCCATAGCTCATTCGCTATCACACAGCAGGCAAGTGGCAGGGCCCGGCTGTCGTTGCCGACTGTAAGCGTCGGGCATGTGTTGTGAACTTGCCCTGTGCCTACACCCTGGGCCAGGCGCTCTCCATAGATGATCACAACTAACCCACACAACGGCCCTGTAGCGTTTCAATATTCTGGGACTGCCGAGAAGACCCAGGTTCGGAGAGAGCAGGTTTGCAGCAACGATTAAGGGCTGGAGGACTAGGGTCACTCCTGCAGTGCCCGTCACCTGGCGCCCTGCCTCCCCTCTCCCCTCATGGCAGCCCGCCCTCCCCCACAGCTGGTGGCTGCCCTGACCTGGGGCCTCTCGTCTCTCTTCTCCCCGTGTCCGGCCGCCTGGGCCCCTGGCTGCCCACTCCCCCCCCCCCTCCTCTCTCTGGCCAACCTTAGCTCTGTGGCTTTTTTTTTTTAATGTTTTTTTTTAAGTATTTTATTATACCACCGTGAGATATACAAATAAAAAAGATATACAATTAAAAAGTTCATGTTTGGGTTTTGGTCATACAGTGTTTCAGCACCCGTCCCTCCACCAGTGCCCATCTCCATACAAATAAAAAGATATACAATTAAAAAGTTCATGTTTGGGTTTTGGTCATACAGTGTCCCAGCACCCGTCCCTCCACCAGTGCCCATCTCCCACCACCAACGTCCCGGTTCCCTCCCCCTTCCCCAGCCCTGCTCCATGGCAGGTTCTTTATTTCTTTGCCTTTCTCTCTCTTTCTCTTTTCCTTCCCTTCCAGACTATGGATTACAGAACATACATTAAAAGGTTGTCATGTGAATCCTTTTGCCTCTATTTAATGCTCAGTTCTAGGTTGGCATTAGTACCCTCGACTATTATTAGCACCCTGTTCCATTTTCTGTCTTACCTAAACTCTGACTCCCACACGTTTGTGATAATTTCCACCTTTGACAAGACCTCCCGATATATGCTTCACTTGACCTTGGATATTGGTATCATAATATGTACATATATATTTATGCCATGCAAATAAATGCAGTCATTCTGTATCTGTCTCTCTCCTTCTGGCTAATTTCGCTCAACATAATCTTCTCCATGTCCATCCATTTATAGGCAAATTTTATAACTTCATTTTTCCTAACAGCTGCATAGTATTCCATTGTGTAGATGTACCAAAGCTTCTTTATCCAGTCATCGATTTTCGGGCACTCTGGTTGCTTCCAGATTCTGGCTATTGTGAATAATGCTGCTATGAACATAAAAGTAGGGATGGTGTTTCCGCTGCATATTTTTGGTTTCCCAGAGTAGATTCCCAGGAGTGGTATGGCTGGGTCAAATGGGAGTTCAATTTCTAGTCTTTGGAGGAAAGTCCATATTGTTTTCCAGAAAGGCTGTACCAGCCGGCATTCCCACCAACAATGGATGAGTGTCCCCTTTTCCCCCACATCCACGCCAGCACTTGTTGTTCTTGCTCTTTTGAATATGTGCCAGTCTC
>JAJIBD010028583.1:0-24584 GCA_021461705.1 Cryptotis parvus
GCAGGTTCTTTATTTCTTTCCCTTTCTCTCTATCTCTTTCTATTTTCCTTCCCTTCCAGACTATGGATTACAGAACATACATTAAAGGGTTGTCATGTGTATCTTTTTATGCCTGTATTTTTTTTAATTTTTTTTTTTTTTACAATTACAAAGATATACAATTAAAAAGTTCATATTTGGGTTTTGGTCATACAGTGTAGCAGCACCCATCCCGCCACCAGTGCCCATCTCCCACCACCAACGTCCCCGGTTCCCTCCCCCTCCCCCCAGCCCTCCTCCATGGCAGGTTCTTTATTTCTTTCCATTTCTCTATCTTTCTCTTTTCCTTCCTCTCAGACTATGGATTACAAAACATACATTAAAGGGTTGTCATGTGTATCCTTTTGCCTCTATTTAATGCTCAGTTCTAGGTTGGCATTAGTACCCTCACAATTGTTAGCACACTGTTCCATTTTCTGTCTTACCTAGCCTCTGACCCCACACGTTTGTGATAATTTCCACCTTTGACAGGACCTCCTGATGTATGTTTCACTTGACCTTGGATATTGGTATCATAATATGTACCTATATATTTATGTTATGCAGATAAATGCAGTCATTCTGTAACTGTCTCTCTCCTTCTGGCTAATTTCGCTCAACATAATCTTCTCCATGTCCATCCATTTGTAGCCAAATTTTATAACTTCATTTTTCCTAACAGCTGCATAGTATTCCATTGTGTAGATGTACCAAAGCTTTTTATCCAGTCATCTATTTTGGGCACTCGGGTTGCTTCCAGATTCTGGCTATTGTGAATAATGCTGCTATGAACATAAAAGTAGGGATGGTGTTTCCGCTGCGTATTTTTGGTTTCCCAGAGTAGATTCCCAGGAGTGGTATGGCTGGGTCAAATGGGAGTTCAATTTCTAGTCTTTGGAGGAATGTCCATATTGTTTTTCCAGAAAGGCTGTACCAGCCGGCATTCCCACCAACAATGGATGAGTGTCCCCTTTTCCCCACACCCACGCCAGCACTTGTTGTTCTTGTTCTTTTTGAATATGTGCCAGTCTCTGTGGTGTAAAGTGGTATCTCATTGTTGTTTTGATTTGCATCTCTCTGATGATTAGTGATGATGAGCATTTTTTCATATGTTTTTTGGCCATTCGAATTTCTTCCTTGCTGAAGTTTCTGTTCATTTCTTCTCCCCATTTTTTGATGGGGTTGTTTGTTTTCTTCTTGTAAAGTTCTACCAGTGCCTGATATATCCTGGATATTAACCCCTTATCAGATGAGTATTGGGTGAATATTCTTTCCCATTCTGTGGACTGCTTTTTGTATCTTAGTCACTGTTTCTTTTGAGGTGCAGAAGCTTTTTAGTTTCATGTAGTCCCATATATTTATCTTTTCTTCTAGTTGCTTTGTTAGAGATGTTTCATCTTTGAAGATGCCTTTAGCTTCAATGTCATGGAGGGTTTTTCCTATATTTTCTTCAATGTACTTTATGGATTCAAGTCTGATATTGAGATCTTTAATCCACTTTGATCTGATTTTTGTGCATGGTGTTAGACACAGGTCCAAATTCATTTTTTACATGTCGCTGCCCAGTTTTCCCAACACCACTTATTGAAGAGGCTTTCCTTACTCCATTTTAGACTCGTTGCACCTTTATCAAAGATTAAATGATCATGTGTTTGAGGTTGGGTGTCAGGATACTCAATTCTATTCCATAGGTCCCACGGGTCTGTTTTTATTCCAATACCATGCTGTTTTAATTACTACTACCTTGTAGTACAGTTTGAAGTTGGGTAAGGTGATGCCTCCCATCTTCTTTTTCCCGAGGATTGCTTTAGCTATCCCTTGGGGGTTTATCGTTCCATACAAATTTCAGGATTGTTTGGTCAATTTCTTTTGAAGAATGTCATGGGTATCCTCATAGGGACTGCATTGAATCTGTATAGAGCTCTAGGGAGTATTACCATTTTGACAATGTTGATTCTCCCCATCCATGAGCAGGGAATATGTTTCCATTTCCTTGTGTCCTCTTTTATCTCTTGGAGCAGTGTCTTGTAGTTTTTCTTTGTACAGGTCCTTTACACACTTAGGTAAGTTGATTCCTAGGTATTTGATTTTCTGTGGCACAATTGTGAATGGAATTGTTTCCTTAATATCCCTTTCTTCTCTTTCGTTATTTGTATATAGGAAAGCCACCGACTTTTGCGTGTTGATTTTGTATCCTGCCACTCTACTATATCGTCTATTGTTTCTAGGAGTTTTTTGGTAGAGAGTTTGGGGTTCTCTAGGTATAATATCATGTCATCTGCAAATAATGATAGCTTGACTTCTTCCTTGCCTATCTGGATGCCCTTGATGTCCTTTTCTTCTCTGATTGCTATGGCAAGTACTTGCAGTACTATATTGAATAAAAGAGGTGAGAGTGGGCAACCTTGTCTTGTCCCTGATCTCAGGGGAAGGCTTTCAACTTTTCCCCATTGAGAATGATGCTCGCTGTGGGCTTTTGGTAGATGGCTGTAACTATCTTGAGGAAAGTCCCTTCAATTCCCATTTTCTGGAGGGTTTTAATCATGAGCGGGTGCTGGATCTTGTCAAATGCTTTCTCTGCGTCTATTGATAGGATCATATGGTTTTTATTTTTTCTCTTATTGATATGATGTATTATGTTGATTGACTTGCGAATGTTGAACCATCCTTGCATACCGGGATGAATCCTACTTGGTCGTGATGTATAATCTTCTTGATGAGTCTTTGGATTCTGTTTGCTAGTATTTTGTTGAAGATCTTAGCATCCGTGTTCATCAGGGATATTGGTCTGTAGTTTTCTTTCTTTGTGTTGTCTCTCCCGGCTTTGGGTATCAGGGTGATATGTGCCTCGTAGAAGCTGTTTGGGAGTGTTTCTGTTTCTTCTATTTCCTGGAAGAGCTTGAACAGGACTGGCAGTAGGTCCTCCTTAAAGGTTTGGTAGAGTTCACTAGGGAATCCGTCTGGACCTGGGCTTTTGTGTTTGGGAAGTCTTTTAATTACTGTTTCTATTTCCTCAATGGTGATAGGCTTATTCAGGTATTGGAGGTCTTCTTGTTTCAGCCGTGGGAGGTTATAGGACTTCAGGAATTGATCCATTTCTTCTAGATTCTCATGTTTCACGGCATACAGGCTCTCAAAGTAATCTCTGATGATCTTTTGGATTTCTGTGGTTTCTGTTGTGATGTCACCCTTTTATTTCTGATTCTGTTTATTTGGGTTCTCTCTTTTCCCTGTCCTTACAAGTCTTGCCAATGGTTTGTCAATCTTGTTTATTTTTTCAAAAACCAGCTCTTGGTTTCATTAATCTTTTGGATTGTTTTTTTTTGGTTTCCAACTCATTGATTTCCTCTCTAAGTTTTATTATTTCCTTTTTTCTGCCTGGGTTGGGCTCCTTTTTGTTGGTCTTTCTCTAATGTCTTCAGCTGTGTAGTCAGGTTATTTATGTGGGCCCTTTCTTGTTTCCTGATGAATGCTTGCAGAGCTATAAATTTCCCTCTTAACACGGCTTTTGCCGTGTCCCAAAAGTTCTTATAGTTGGTGTCTTCATTTTCATTTGTTTCCAGAAATCTTTGGATTTCCTGTTTGATTTCTTCTATGACCCATTTGTTGTTCAGGAGTGAGCTGTTCAGTTTCCAGGTGTTTGGTTTGACTCCCTGTTTCTGTGTATGGTTAACTTCCATTTTCAGTGCATCATGGTCTGAAAAGATAGCTGACACAATTTCTATCTTTTTAATTTTATTGAGGTATGCTTTGTGGCTTAGCATGTGGTCTATCTTGGAGAATGTTCCATGTGCACTAGAGAAAATGTGTATTCAGCTTTTTTGGCATGAAAAGCCCTGTATATATCTACTAGCTCTCTTTCTTCCATTTCTTCCTTCAGGGCCATTATTTCCTTGGTGAGTTTCAGTCTTGTTGATCTATCCATCGTTGATAGAGCAGTGTTGAAGTCTCCAACTATTATTGTGCTACTGTTAATGTCTTCTGAAGTAAATTTTAATGTATGTTTATATAATCTCTGCTTTTACCTAAAAACTATTGCCTTATCAGTACTTAAAAAGCAGAGTCTGTCTTTATTTATGTCATAAATTTCTTCAGTAAATGATATTTTGCTTGATTTTTTTTTCAGCTCACTCATGGTGATGCTCAGGGCCTATTCCTGGCTCAGTGTTCAAGGGAAAGGTGGTTGTTGGGGATCAAATTCCAAACTATTGTATGCAAAGCTTGTGCTCCAACCCTTTGAGCTGTCTGCCTTTTCCCAGAACACAATTAATTTAAAATGCCAAGTATATACTGAAACTTTCCATAGTTCTATGAACTTAATAAGGAACTAGAGCCAAAGAGCAAGAATTCCCTGAAGACATCAGAATAGAAGATTAGTGATATAGTAAATTCTTTTAAAGACTCAGAGACAGTTGTAAAGAGCAAAGGCCCCGTGAGCCATATGACATATGACATAGATATCAAACGAGTGCCTGCACCAAGCAATCAATGACAGCTCAGTGCAATGGGGGGTTCGAACTGTGCCAGACAAGCAGATGTCTGACAGGCTTGGGCTAGTATCTAGTTACATTTCTAAAAAATACTAATAGCTGAGCGAAGGACAAGCATTAAACTTAATATCATTGTAAGTGCTAGATGTCCTCATAAAACTTGAAATTCTGTGCTTGCTAGGCCCACAGAAAGCAATCTATACTTTTCTGGACTATAAACTTGCATACGTGGAGTGCTCACTTTCCTTTTGGTTGGCTCTGAGCCTACTTTCAGGAAAGTTTCTCAGCAGCACAGGGTGTGTCTTTTTCCCACAGCAGCTGGTTGATGCCGGAGACAACCCACTAGAACTACTTCCTGGTTAACAAAAGTCTAGACACATCGTGGAGCCGTTCCGGTGAGAGTCTTCCCTTCTTGCCCTGCTCAGACTTCATCTCACAGACCACAAACATATTGTCCACAGGGTCCTGCTTCTCTGAAAAGCTTGTCAGTCTGATGCCTTTTAAGGTTGTTTAATGGAATCAGAAAGAGTAACGAGGATCTGGAAATTAAAATAAAGTTTAAAGTGCCTCAGTTTCTGCATACTGTAAATCTGCCATGTGCCAGGCTAAGCAATTTATCTATACTATTTTCCTGAAATCACAACATAATCTAGGAGGTTTGGGAGGTAGCTTCTTGCTACAAAAATGTGGTCTGTTGGGTCAAAGAGCTGGAGAACATATTTTGTACACAGGGAGGCAGGTCTGATGCCTAAAACCACATCAGGTCACCCAAGCACCACCGGAGTGACTCCTGTACCTCACAGGGCCTCACACGTGCAAAATAAACACTCTACTGCAGAGTAACATCACAGCTTCTCAGATTCCCACTTTCAAAGATTAGGGAACCAAAGCCAGAGCAATGAAATGGCTTTATTAACTGCAAAGTGAGTAAGCAGCTACACCAGGCTATAGTCCTTGCCTGCATGAATAAAAGATGTACCATTCCTCTCCAATGTTAACTCCCTTAGCTGATCTCAAGAATCTTTCAACTCTTAATAAAGAACTGACTTAATTCAAGGCCTTCTTCAATGGATATACGCAAAGTTCTCCCTCCAGCCTGCTGCTGAGGAATCCAGGGAAACTCTCATTTCATAACCCTGCCTCACTCCATCCCCACCATGAGATCCCAGACCTTTTATTTCTTTTCTTAATTTTTATTATATCACCATGATATATACAATTACATGGATGCTCATAATTGGGTCTCTGTCATACAGTGTTCCAGCACCCAGCCCTCCACCAGTGCCCCATTCCCACCACCAATGCCCAAACACTCTTTGCTACCCAACCCCAGCCTGCTCCTACAGCAGGCACGCTTTCTTTCCTCTTTCTCTCTATCCCTGTATTTCTCACTCTCTTACACTTTGTCTCGCCCTACATATATTAACGGAATATATGTGTATATTCAATAGTGACTTCTACTGTGACATTATAATTCCCCATTCCCCAGCAAGTCCCCCAGTTTGTTGCAACTAGAATGATCTTTATAGTATATAAATGTGAAAGATCCTGGGACGGGCCTGGTCCTAACCTCTATTATTGTCTAAGTCTGTCTCACCGCCCACCCAGCCCTGGGTCTGATGTGTCTCTCTGCTGGCGTTGCTGGCTGTGGAGGAGTGCAAGCCCACAGCCCCGCCCACTGACATGGAGGTGGAGGAATGGAGGGAGGAACCCAAATTCCCGCCTCCAAGTCCGGCCAGTGTAACCCCCCCACACACGTGTCTGTAGAACCCTAGATCCCAGACCTTTTTAAAGGTGGCATTTAGTAGTTTGTTTACCAGCTCATTTGCCACACCCTCCTGATAAATTTTCAGGATTAACTTAACAGAGATCAATTTAACAGTGATCAGCTCACTAATCACGCGTGTTCCTGTCTAGGTCAAAAACCAGCCTCACCTGAGAACTCTCTAGGAAAAGGTTTGCCTTTTCCTGTCCTTTTGATATTCCAGGTCTCATGGAATATTTTATCATTGGAAGTCAGAGCTAGACCAAAGCAATTTATTATGACATCTGTTCCTAGAAAGGAGAAAATATGGGAACATCTGGAGTTCCAGCCCACATCATCTAGATCAACATTTTTTTCATTTGACGTTGGTGCATTTCAGGTGCAGAAGAAAAAAACGTTTTCTTTGTTCTCCTGGTCTGAAGATCTAAGCAACAGTTTTCCCTCTTTCTTGAAATGAGAATGTGTCCCAGTCTAATTTATACCACAGCACTATCATAATTCATTTCTGCATTATTTACATACTAAAACAACCTATAACATAGCCTGCTTTTCTAGAAAGCCCAGTAGAATTACAACATTTAAAGAGGAAATGAAGTGGCAAAGGGAGAATAAGACAAAGGACAAATAGGAAACTGAAAGTACAGAAAGAATCTTGAACCATTTTTTTCCAACTCAAAAGTGGAGAAGTGGAAAAATTCTTCATCAATAAAAATAAAATTAGCAACATTAAGAGGCTAGGTACTCTTAGGGATCCCCCAATTATGATTTTGTTTAAACCTGACACAGCAAATGGTAAAGTGGGAGTAAATAATTGAATGACTTATCAATCCAGTAAATGACAGAACTGAGATTCAAATCTTGGCCTAAAACCTGTGACACAATCCAAGAAAACTTTTCCCTCTACAAAATTGCACAGGTACGCAGGGAATGTCCATTTTTGCACAGTCATGCTGGCCCCAAAACCCAAAAATGAGTGGGACTGTTGCAGTTGAGATTTTGTTTTGGACACTTGACTAGATAGTTAATGTCATCATCTCTTCTCTTGCACTTAGGTAGATGCTTGGAAACAACACTGAACACTGTTCAACTGCTTCCTGACCTTCTCCCAGCAAGAAAATAGAAGTTTTTTGAGTTCCACATTAGCTGGTTTCTCATTATGTAAACAGTCTGAGCCATCACCATTCAATTTATTGCTACATTAGTTGCAAACCTGGCTAGGGAACTACATTAACTTTTAATAACATGCCTTTGATGACTTGTAGAAATCAGTCTCTGCTCATCCCTCTCACATGTGCCCTTGAGAATCAGAGAACGGGAGAGAAAGGAATTTAGAATTTAGAATCCTTGGGAGAACTTTAAAAATACATCTAATGATTAATCATTTTTTGGGAAGAATTTGGTAGCAATAGTCATGTATTATCAAGTCCTAGTTCTTCCTGTTCACTTTTGCAAAATCCTGGCAGCAGTTCTCTCACCAGGAAAAAGGAAGGAACTTACAGAGTATTTGGGGGTATTAATCTTGATGATCCTAACCTTCTCTCTGAAGCATGAAACCATCTAGTTCTTATTTGTTACTGGAATTCACCAAGTCAGCATATAATTACATGAAAGATTCTTCAAAATCAACCCCATTTTTAGAGGGCATCTTTAAGATGACCAAAAGGGTACTGAGCATCTAGGACATTCAGTGCTAAGGATAAAGATAACCTGAGCCTCCCTTCCTGCTTTTGAAGGAGTTTCAGAAGAAAGAAAAGTAATTCTCATAAAAAGTCACTCAACTTAAATCTTGTTTGAGGTGATTGATAGTCTGGGAGAGCAAAAGATGGCCAGAAAAGGGAAGCTGAGTGGACAAAGGCACACTGGTCAGAATCCAGAAAGGATGCCCTAAAAGAAAGATTCTGGAGTGGCACTTACACAGGGCATATTCTCAGAAATCTTCAATGGGCTTTTGCAATTGGAGACAGGAAATGTTTGGAGAAAAAGTCTCAGCAGGAAATCACTTCCTGTTATATAAAGCAGACATAGAGTCTTGGGGTGGCCCTTCTAAAATAATGGACCACTATAGATGCCAACAAAAACAAATAAATACACACAATTTTCCTTCATGGACCCCTAAAATCATCTGCAATTTCCCACTGGTCTCTCTATCCATGATAATACAGTAACAGAAATCAAGTTAAAACACTTTAATTTTCTCTTACTGATGCTATACTCTCAAAGAAATGCTTTTGATTTTTTTCTTCCCTCCCTTGGTGTGTTTCATAAGGATTTAAGACTTAAACCCTATTTGAAAAGAGGCTTTGTTTTAAACAATCCTGTTTTAATAAGCTATCTTCTTTAAAAGAATATTTATGATGTTGTTTGTTTTGTTAACAATACCAGTCAGGAGGTTAGCTATCCTCTGAACAAAGATGTAGGGTAATGTACAAGCAACCACAGGCAGTTGGGGCTGGTTTGCTGCCCAGGGCTTCATTTTTTTAATTAGTGTTGAATAGTTGTGGCCATTGAGAGCTACTTAACTCTCCAAACAATGGCAAAGCCAAAACTATTTATATTGAACAGCCCCAAGTTATGAATGGGCTGTATTTTGGAAGCATGTGAATTTATTATTTGAGAATTAGACTAAGCTTTCTACAAAGGGAGAAAATATTGCTTAGACAAAGAGATACAACTGCCAAATATTCTTAAGACCATACTCTTTGATGGGCACTCTGTGCCTTTCATATGGATTATTTTACTTATTCCTCACTGCAGATTTTACAAAGTTGGTATGATTCTTTTTTCCTGTTTTAAAAGCATAAGCTTCAGTTGAAAGTGTGTAAATAACTTGCCTGAGTTACACAGCTAAGAAATGACCATTTCTGGGCCAGAGGATAGTACTACAGTTAGGGTGTTTGCCTTGTATGTGACTGAACCATACAGTCTGCTGTGTATTGCCGGAGAGTAATTCCTGGAGTGCAGAGCCAGTAGTAAACCCTGGGTCACAGCTGTGACCCAAAAAAAAAAAAAATAGGAAATAAAGAAATGACTATTTCTATTATTGCAAATGATTGCACCAATGCTTTAAAGCTGAGTTTGGGCTTGCCTTTACAGAAATTTGATGCAAGGTCTGTGAAAGGGAAAGAGGTTAGAATCCAGGTCCTACTAGGTCAGAGCAGAGGGGTAGTAAAAAGAATTTACCAGAGCAAACAGTTCCAACAAGAGAAAATTTAGTTTATTAAAGATAGTTCGCTGATTAGACAGGCTGAGAGGGAGGGGAGGGGGAGGAGAGAGAGAGAGAGAGAGAGAAGAGAAGAGAGAGATCTTGGGGACACCGCTTTTATTGTATGTTCTGCTTAGTAGGAAGTTTTTGTTTTCTATAGATTAGCTAATTCTGGGAGGTGGGTGAACAGAAGATGTGTAGCCTGGGAAGGAAATAATTTGTATATAGAATGCTCTGAACCAGTCACCTAAGGAAAGTGAGAAAGTATATAAAATATTTTGAACTAATCCTGAAGAGTGTTACTGGGCCAATTCTAGGAATTTCAGTGAACAAAAGAACTGAATGACAATAGGACTGCTAGAGTCTCCCTAGACACTGCTGATTATGTGAGCAGGGATGGCTCACATAAAGTTCAGCAAACATCACATAAAGTTGACGTTTGGGCATGCCAGGCATTTTAGACATGGCAGTTAAATTAGGCATATCTTGGGGAAGGGGGTTATGCTAGACCAATTCCGAGAGGCAACTGAGGTAGCATGGAGTACAGAAATGAAAGGGTTCTCCAAAGCAGCCATAGGCCTGCTCCATTGAGCCTATCTATTCTGTGGCAAGGTTAGCCAAAACTACTGTTTATGACTTGGTACTTGGTGCTCTAAGGCAGTCATACCATCTTGCCAAACCCATCTGTGGTTCTCAATGTGGTTCTGGTTCGTTTCTATCCAAATTGCCTCAAGAAAATTTTTTAAAAATGATCATTCTTGACTCCAAGAAATTAGGTTTCACTGGGTCTAGGATAATCTTTATAGCCCTTTTCTCTGCATTGGACATTGCTTGCTTTGCCTGGTTACTAATGTGGTATGGAAGTCAAGATTTGCACTGGGATGGAGAGAAGAAAGATCAGAGAGCCAACAGTTTGATGATATTATACTTCAGAAGGGTAGCAGAGGGTCAGGAAAAATCAAGGACAGATTGATTGTTTTGTGGGCACCATAACCTGGTCGGCTATTCTCACAGAGATCAGAATTATTTGCGTGGAACAATAATAGCTGCGGGCAAGTAATTAGAATTACCCAAGCTGCACTGGCATCATAGAGAAGCATTTTAAATAGCTGCTACTTGGCATTACAACAAAACACATGTTATGCATTGATTCAATGCATGTTCAGATGAAATTTTAAATATTTATTTATGTTAACTAAAATAAATTATTTCTGAATGTATGTAAACTTCAATATTTTATGCCGCACCCATGTGTGCTCAGGATTTATTCCTGGCTCTGTGTGCAGAGATCACTCTCGACTGGCTTGGAGGACCGTATAGACTGCTGGAAAACCAACCTGGGTCAGCTGCATGGAAGACAAGCACCTGATCCACTGTATTATCATCTCTCTAGATCACTGGATACATTTTTTGAGGAACTATTTTCCCTCAGCATTTCAGGGCTGCTCTGAGGAAGAAGAGAAACAGGATATTTTGTGGCTTCCTCCTTCAACACAGATGTCAGATTTATAAAATTTTGCAAGTAGAATATCAACTATAGAAAAGAAATTGACACTTAGAGTAAGTTAGGAAGAGAAAAAGCATTTGTCTTCTGGCAGGCTTCTGATAATCTCATTATCCTGCCTGAGCAAGAGTTGCATTTATGCTTGGGAGGTCTGAGGCAGGAAGTATTCTAGGTGTGAGCAAATATAGTCCTTGAGATAAGAATTTAACATTCATGCAACATAATAAAAGGATACCCCATTGTTAATAGTCAGCCTATTTTCTGGAACGACTTCAACAGAAGGCTGAAATGTAAATTGTAGATTATCTCAACACTTCCACACTCAAAGGAAACGTTTCCCTTTTTTCTGAGAATCACTTATGAGATTTTATCTTTACTTACATTTTTAGTTCATATATTTTAAATATTTTATTGTGTATTAGAGGAGTGATTCATCAATATAATATATAATGACCCAGCATTTACTCAAAGGTATCTTTTTAAGACAAAGATTATATGATCTAACTCTTGCTCTTCTTAAACCTAGATTGCATTTGACCACAGAGATAAATAAGTCAGAAATATAGCACACGTGGGAAGACTTATATATAACTAAAGTAACTTCCTTTATATAGGTTTTCATATTTTTAAAATTTTGTATTATGCATAAATAAATTTTAGAATGAGGGGAAAAGTTCTTAAATTGATCTCTATAGTTCTGAAATATAGGAAAGTCCTGATCATGACTACTTAATGAAAGTCATATATTTTTATGAAAAATCTGAAGAATCTGCTGCCAGTACTCATCAATGCACTGGCTCAACTCTTCACATGCTACCTGTCTGAATGTAAAGTTCCCTCACAATGGAAAACCAGGACAGTTCTACTGTCAAGAAGGGAGACATCCACGACATTCACAACAATTGCCCAATCTGCCTATTGTTCATCAGCTACAAGCTGTTCACCCCAAGTCATCCTGAAAAGGATTGGCATAGCATTAGATGAAGGACAACCACGGGAGCAAGCTGGGTTCTGAAAAGGATTCAGCACAATCGACCATATCCACATGGTAACCAAGCTCATTGAGGTTTGTAGGGAGTTCAAAATGCTGCTCTGCCTCACGTTCATTGATTTAAAGAAAGCTTTTGATTCTGTTGAGATTGAAGCAGTCATCGAAACCTTAGCCAAACAGGGCATTCAAACTCAATACATCAAGATCTTCATGAATTGTATTCCGGATTCACCACCAGGATCTCACTATTCTACAGGAAGTGATCATTGATGTCAAATAGGGGCTCAGCAGGGTGATACCATTTCACCAAAACTCTTCAGCCCCACCCTCAAGAACATCATGAGACAATTAGAACGGGAAGGAATGGGAGTGAAGATAGACAATTGGCAACTACACCACCTCCTCTTCATTGATGACATCATTCTAATAACACCAAACATTAGCCAAGCAGCATAAATGCTGGCTGACTTTGACTGTAAATGTGGAAATGAAGATCTACAGCTGAATCTCAACAAAACTATGTTCATGAAAAAGAAACTAGTTCCAGATGCTCCATTCACTCTCAATGGAACAAACATCTCTGAATGCAGCAGTTCTGTGTACCTAGGTTAAGAACTCAACATTATGAATGACCTAGTACCTGAGCTGCATAGGAGGAAGAGAGCAGCATGGAATGCCCTCAAGAGCATCGAAGAAATAGCTAAGAGGACAAGTAACCTTTAGCTCTGGGTACATCTCTTTGACTCCACTGTTCTCCCTGCATTAACATATGCCTCAGAGACCTGGGCCCTAAGAAAGCAGAATAAGAATGCTATTTGGGTCTCCCAAAGAGGAATCGAAAGAGTTATGCTTGGAATATCATGACTCACTCAAGTGGGAGAAGGAATTCAGAGTTTTGACCTCCATCAATGGTCAAGAGTCAGGGACACTGTCTCGTTTGCCAAAGCGTTGAAAATCAGAGGGGCTGGACATGTGTTGCGACTTGGAGATGACCACTGGACTAGAGCCGCTATGACTAGATCTCAAGGGATGTCAAAAGATCATGAGGCCCCCACCTACAAGATGATCATACTTCTTCGTCAAGACCCTGAATGAACGGTTTAAGGTTCTTCATATATTTGGAGCAATCAGATGCCATTGGGCTACACTGGCATGTAACAAGGACAAATGGGAATGTTACTGACACCCGCTCGAACAAATCGATGAATAACGGGATGTCAAGTGATCATATAATTTTGTAATATTTTTCAAATGTGGAAAGAGAAAAAATTACTTCAGGACATCTCCAAGAAGTGTTTTATTTGGGGGAGGTTTTGGACCACACCTGATGGTACTCAAGGATCACTCCTGGTGTTTCTGTGGGGGAACATACCGTGTTTCAAGAATCAATGGCACTATCAAGGGAAGCATCCTGCCTGCTATACTATTTCTCTCCCCAAGATGTAATTTCTATAGTAAACCTGAATGAGAATAAGCACCAGCCACTAAAAACAGAAAAAAGTTCAAAGGGAAAAGGACCAGTGAGTGAAACCAAGAAAGAAGAAACTGAAGTGTTTGTTGCCCAGAGGGTCTAATACGATCTGATCTGCATTCTCTTTCTCAACTGGAAGGATTGAGACAGGGACAGAGAATGGAAGAAAGCAAAACTAGAAACATTTGAATGAAGTTAAAAAGTTAGTACATAAGCTTAAAAATAATTAAAAAGCTCAATCAGGGCTAGTAATAGTAGAAATGAAGAGAAATGGGAAGATTTGGGATCTATTTTTGTCACACAGTTAACCAGACAAATCAGTATAAGAAAATAAAAAAATTAAGGAAACCTGGCAAGTCACAGGCATCTATCCAAAAGCACCAAAAGCTTCTCAATTACCATTACACTTAGATCATGAGATTTCAACTTCCCACATCACTTCCTAAGAGCAAAATCCCAAGAACAACATTAACTCACTGTTAACAAGTATTTGCTATGAACTTAGACATGACTATAAGAAACAGTGAAATACAATGAAAAAGAAATGAAAGGAAAATATAATTTTATTTTAAGCTTGCCTTTAAACTTAGAGATATAAATTTCTATAGTGTGATATCTAGCTTGGTATAAAGAAAGTTAGGCTATAATTGGATCCCCTAGCATAATTTAAACCTAATCTTGAGCATCAAAGAAAGAGATGTTATGACTAGTTGCAAATGAAAGGGAAAGCAGCAGTAATTTTGCAAATAGGGAATATTTAGGCAGAAAAATATTAAGAACAAAAAGTTCATAGATGAAAGACATTTATATCAAATTTACTATTCAAAACTACAAGAAGGGGAGCAGGAGAGACAGTACTGTGTGATAGACTACACTTGCTTCCGTGCAGCTGATCTGGGTTAGATCGCACTGAAGCCTGTGTTAGGAGTTCACCCCAAGTCATGTCAGGAGTGACCCTTGAGGCTAGGAGTAAGCCAAAAACATGACTGGGTGAGGGCCAAAAACAAAACCAAAGTACAAGAAGGATATGAGATACATCTCTGCATAGATGAAATGGCTCAGTCCCAAATATTGTAACCCACCTGCCTCCCACTCTAGCTAAATAATTTTCAAAGAAACTGTCATGTTTTTATCAGAAACCATTCCCATTCTACTGTTGGTTGTCCATCTGATTATGACTGGGCCAATGACCTAAGCCAGTAACCATTTTCTCTAGGACTGTTGGTGTTAGCTTATGAGACACAAGTGTATTGTTACCTTTTCTCTTACTCCTCTACTGCTTCTTCCTCTGGTGCAATAAATGGACTCTGAGGGCACTTGCTTATGCTTTAGACCACGGAGAGACTGCAACAAGTCTAAAGGATGAAATTCCAGAGAAAATAAAGCAGGGAGTCAAAAAATTAAATCCTGATTATGTTCTATTATCTGTTTCCTGTTATACTACTGAAGGCTCAGTGATACTTCGTGATCTGTTTTATCCATGAGAATTCTGTTCCTTCCAATAAATTCCTCTTTGGATTGATTGATTGAAGTCACTAGATAGAACTCAGGACTTTATACATGGTAAGATATTTGCTTTACTACTGAGAAATAGCTTCAGCCTCTCTCTTTTATTTAACCTAATATGAATGGGATTTTCATCAATAAAACAATTGAGTGTACTAATAATTGTTGCAAACTATAATACCAGCCTAGAACTGCACATTTAATGTAGGCAAAGGAATATACATGATGACCTCTAAATGTATGTTTTGCAAGCCACAATGTGTAAGAGAAGAGGAGAAAAAGAGAGAGAGAGAGAGAGAGAGAGAGAGAGAGAGAGAAAGCAAAGTGCCTGCCATAGAAGCTGGCTGGTGGAGGGGGGGGAGAGAATCAGGGGACATTGATCACTTGTTCACTTGACATCCCGTTATTCATTGATTTGCCTGAGCAGGCGCCAGTAACATTACCATTTGACCCTATCACGTGCCAGTGTAGCCCAATGGTATCTGCTTGCTTCAGGAATATGAAGAGCCTCAAACCATTCATTCAGGGCCTTGACAAAGAGGTCTGACCATCTTGTAGGGCTCTAGTCCAGGGGACATTGGTGGTGGGACATTGGTGTTGGGAAATGGGCACCAGGGGACATTGGTAGTGGGAAATGGGTACTGGTGGAAGGATGGGTGCTGGAACACTGTATGACTGAAACCCAAACATGCACATCTTTGTAATTGTATATCTCATGGAGGTATAATAAAAAAGTTATTTTAAAAAATATAGCTCTAAGTTATTTAAAATATAGTGTTTCTACTCAGTTTTCTATTTCAAAAGGTCTCATTTTTATTAAGTTTGTGGAAGATGAGAATTTTTCTCTTCATCTTGACTTATAAGAATCATAAAAATCAGAATCAATCTCCATTACCCATTCCCTGAAAAAATAACTTTAGATATGTTAATTTGTGCAGAACTGTCAATTAAAACTACTTCTTTGATTGTAATAAGTCTATGATTCTTGAATTGCTTATAAGCAAGAGTACATATTGATTAAAAGGCTCTCTGACAAATTGTCCAGTACTGATACCAGTTATTGCCAATTATAAACTATGAAATGAATCTTGTTAGGAAACTATTATAAAATTCATCCTGAGACCTGATTTTTGATAGGTAATTCTTTAAAGTATTCTCTATGCTGATTGATAAGTTTATCTTACTTAAGGTATCTTAATTTTCAGGAAAAGATCTGTAAAAAATAACTTTGCATAATGCTTCAATATGATTGCTCCAACCACCTCATACTCTATTCAAAGTAGGTGAATGTTTGCAGATTTCCTGTCACATATGGACACACTGCTGAGGGCTTACTGTTATTTATCCCATTGTACAGATCCCTCACAGAAAAGGAAACTAAAATGTTCAAAGATCTTGATCTGATTTTTGAGGGTCTCTCAAATAGAAAGATAAGGACTTTTAGCTTCAAAGCACTCACTTGAAATTAAAAAAAATAATTCTAACTGTTCTAAAATGTATCTTCGTTAAAAGTAAATGGGTCACTGGTAGACTTAGACATTAATTCTTTTAAGGATAACTAAATCCAGTGTCTAGTGGCTCATAACTCAAAAACAACAATCAAGTAACAAAAGTTGGTGTGGAAAAAAATTATTCAAGTCCTAGTAATTTGTCAAGATCCCTCCAAAAATAATCTCAGAATGAAGTTTGGAGTCTTATGTAGGGATAGTTGAGAAAGCAAAATGAAAATATATAGTGTGTTAGGAGGCTAGAAGGTATCCAGTCTTGTGACTGTCCAGCTGGCGTCAGTGGTTTAATGAATCACAGTGGGATGGTTCCTGTTTCTTGTAAAACTCTGAGATAACATTGCTTAGCAACATTTGTCTCCAGGGGTCCACATGACACTTTCAGGGAGCCAGACTGATTGGTTTGTGTTTGTCATTTCCAATCCATCCGTGATGGAACCTTGTTTAACATTAAACAGATAATATATGAGAACCATCTTAGAATTAGGAGACAGGGCAAAGGTCAATAAGGAATGTGAGTTATAAGAAGTAAAGACATGGAAAGCAACAAGGAATCAACGCTTACTCCCTTACAATGCTGAATTCTTCTGTAAAATGGGAATTCTAAATGATAGCATTTGGGGGATGGCTTACTAAGCGCTGTTATTAAAAATCAGAACAGTTAAGACCCAAATGAAGTGAAGATTTAAGTTTAGCTAATATCAATTTTTAAGTGAGGTATTAGAAGTGGCAGATGAGGTAATGTTGGAAGTCATGTTTAAAAAGTTTTTTTTTGGTTGTTTTCTTTTAGGTTATGGTATAAACTATATTACATCTGCTTTAGGGATAAAGATTTAATATTAACAAATCACAGGAACAGATGTCTTCATTAAGCTTCTGTTTTTCTTCCATCTGCCCTGTCTGAAAGCATTGCTGTTGTACTTGGAAAGGTGAAACTAATGCTGTTAAGAGGGAATGGAAGCTTCACATATAAATGGAGGTTGTAAATGGGAACCTAGGCGCTAGAAAAGCAGGACTGAAAATAAGTGCAGAAATCAAAGAAAGAATTGTTGGTAATTTTGAAGCACGAGAAAGGAGAAAATCGATTATAACCCCCATTCTCACAAAATAGACGGAAGTATGTTCTACTTGCTCTAAGTAGTTTTACTATCCACATCAAAGAGAAATAAATAAATTTTAGTGCAATCTACCAAGGGTGGTAGTGGCTGGCTGCAAAGTGATAGAAGAAATCTAACTTATTCCCTTTCATCTAGTTAATTTCAACTTTGAACTTTATGAGGGTAAAAAAGAAGTTTTTTTACATTGTTTGTCTCAACATTTGAACAAAAAGCAGAATATAGAAAGACCCCTAGTGGTTTTGGTTGAGTGTCAGGGATGCCGCAGGAGTCCCCGACAATATCAGGACAGAAGTTCTCTTCTACCTCGGAGGCCGCCAGGGAATGGATGGAAACTCACGAGTCTGGGGGCAGTTCCAAAAAAGGCTTTTAATAGTACGAAAAGCTCTGCCACTACAATCCAATATAATGAAAGAACTCTAGCTCTTGTCAGAACTTAGACCATACGAGAGCCCAAGTCTCCCACCAAAGAGAGAGGATCTCACCCTAGAGGATTCCTACCGAAAAGAAGGAGAAAAAGGCGAAGGGGCCTCAAGGGGCCTCAAGTCAGTCCCCTTATATACACCAAAGTAATCCTATCTGTGGACAGGGAGTGTTCTGTCAACAAAGAACCCTAAACAGAGTGGTGCCACACCCTATGACAGGCATAAACAAAAGAGTATGCCAAGGACTAATCCCTTCTTATGAGATTATCTCTTATGTAAAACACTGGAGAGAGAGGAGGAGCTGATATAAAGTAATACATCTTAATTTCATGGGCTTCATGTAATCTAAATGTTACCCAAAAAATGTCCTTCTTATTTATTATCTGCACCAAGGTAATTCTGAATATCTTGTTCTCCATATACTGAAAGGGTCACACTCGCCTGCATGAGGGCAACCTAGTATGATCCTTCATATAATCTTAAAGATAGTCTCAACATAGCCAGGGTGGCAGTCTCCTGGTAAATTCTAACTGTACCACGCTGGGTGCAGTGGGCATAAACAGGATCTGTGCTCAATCTAGATAACATAGAAGTCTTAGTAGATGTATAATAAGTCAGAAGTTATTCAGAGTCAAGGTGACTTCTGTAACTGCCACACCCTCTATGAGTGTTTACATAGAAGAGAGATCTCATTATAATAAACCTTGGCTCAAGAACATGTAAGCAGATTAAACTGTGATGGGTAATACAGCAAAGCTCCCAGACTGGCTAAACCTGTCATCCAACAGTTGAGCATGTGATACTGTCTGGGAGTTGAACGATTACAGTAATTTAGGTTCTATCATTCAGGTACACATAAAGTATAGAGTAGGTGAAGCACACAGAGACTGGCACACATACAAAACAGCAAGAACAACCGGTGCTGGCATAGATGTGGGAAAAAGGGATTCTCATCCACTGTTGGTGGGAGTGCCAACTGGTCCAGCCCTTTTGGAAAACAATATGGGCATTCCTCCGAAAACTAGATATTGAGCTCCCATTTGATCCAGCAATAGCACTCCTGGGAATATACCGAGAGACCGAAAAACACATAGCAGAAACACTATCTGTACTTCTTTATTCATCTCTGCGCTATTCACTATAGCTAGAATCTGGAAACAACCTAAATGCCCGAGAACAGAGGACTGGATAAAGAAACTGTGGTTCATCTACACTATGGAATACTATGCAGCTGTCAGAAAAGATGAAATTATGAAATTTACCTGTAAATGGATGGACATGGAGACTATCATGCTGAGTGAAATTAGTCAGAAGGAAAAGGACAGATATAGAATGACTGCATTCATTAATAGGATATAAATAGATACCAGTGTTTTACTAAGTGTGGGAAATGGTAATGACAGATTAAAACTCACCATTGAATATACACAAAGAGACTTAAGTGATAAACTCTAAATATCTGCAGGGCTAGCCACAATGTGTAAAAGAAGAGGGAGAGAGATGCATAGAGAGAGAGACAGAGAGGGAAAGAGAGGAACCGGGGGTACCTGCTATTGAGGCAGCCTGGGTGTGGGCAGGAGGGGTGGGGTACATTGGTGGTGGAAATGGGGCACTGGTGGAGGGATGGGTGCTAGAATACTGTATTACCGAGAACCAATTATGAACACCTTTGTAATTGTATGTTTCACGGTGGTATAATAAAAAAATTTTTAAAAACAGAATTATTTTTTTGGGGCTGGAGCAATAGCACAACAGGTAGGGCTTTTGTCTTGCATGTGGCCAACCTGGGTTTGATCCCCAGTATACCATATGGTCCCCTGAGCACCACCAGGCATAATTCTTAAGTGCAGAGTCAGAAGTAACCTCTGAGCATCACTGGGTGTGACCCAAAAAAGAAAAAAAAAAAAGGTTTTTATTATTGCATATATTTTCTTTTGCTTGTATATATGAGTGTGTGTGGTGGGGGTGGGTGGGTTTTCATTTGCTGAGAGCAAAGATTTTATGCTTCCGGTATACTTATCTACTACATCCTAAGTGGGAATATAGTTGAAAGTCTTAGCAGAATTATTTCATGTGAAATACTCCTAAACTGGAAATTTTAACAAGAATCAAGTGGGTGAACAAAATTAACAGAAATATAGTATGGTCAGGTTATGAAGCTTTTGGATTCACTTTTCCAACAAGAGATTCCCACAATCCCTGTGCCTTATGGTGGTGGGCACATAGAGTTAAAGTGTGTGATATTAATTCTATTGTACTTCTACTTTATGTTGAAGAACTTGTCAATTCCATTTCAAGCACTGACACATGAATCTGACTCATGCTAAAAGAGTTGAAAATTATAACCTTTCAGTTCCACATTAGTCTTCATTTGCCAACTTATTTGTAGCATTTTCATACTGCAAGGCATTTTTACAGCATACATTTATTTCTGTATTACATAAAAGTCACATTTCATTCTGAAGCAAATATGGATGACAGCCTGCCATTCTTCATTTCCCCCTGAGAAAACAGATTGTATAGTATGAGTTTAACAGTATAATTTGAGATAGCAACTAAGATGAGATAAGGATTAATTTCATTAATATCAGACTACTAAACTGGGAATCAAGAAGCATAGTTATATTCCTAAAATTCAGAATCCCACATGACAACCTTTTAATGTATGTTCTGTAATCCATAGTGTGGAAGGGAAGGAAAAGAGAAAGAGAGAGAAAGGGAAAGAAATAAAGAACCTGCCATGGAGCAGGGCTGGGGAAGGGGGAGGGAACCGGGGATGTTGTTGGTGGGAGATGGGCACTGGTGGAGGGACGGGTGCTGAAACACTGTATGACCAAAACCCAAACATGAACTTTTTAATTGCATATCTTTTTATTTGTATATCTCACGGTGGTACAATAAAATACTTAAAAAAAAATAAAATTCAGAATCCTCCCTCCCTGGGGGTGTGGCTGGCCAGGCAGACGCATGGGGAGGTGGTAGAGCCCCAGGCCCGGCAGAAGGTAGAAACTACAGTCCCCAGAAGTTCGAGTGGAAGTGGAAGTAAACGGACATTTTGAACTCTCACCCTGGTCTGCTTGCCCCTCAGGTACCCTCCCTGGGAGCGTGGCTGGCCAGGTGGACGAGTGGGGAGGTGGAAGAGCCCCAGGCCCCGGCAGAAGGCAGAAACTACAGAAGTCCAAGTGGAAGTGGAAGTAAACGGACATTTTGAACTCTCACCCCTGGTCTGCTTGCGCCTCAGGTACCCTCCCTGGGGGCATGGCTGGCCGGAAAGGTGTCCGCTCACAGGGCCGCATATTAATACAAAAACAAGGAAATATGACACCAAGGTAAGGTAATACCTTCAAGAAAAAGAAGCAGTACCCCAGAGGAATCCATCCCCGAACACTGCAGCACCATGGGGAAACAACGCAGATCCCCAATTCGAAGAACAATTGAAGAAACCAACCCTGAAGTCTCGAAAAAGAATGCAAATGTGCAAAATCTCTCTGACAAGGAATTCAGGGAAGAAACGGTTAAGATGCTTCATGAGCTCAAGGAAAAAATGGAACAGATGCCCAATAAAATACAGAAAGACATAAGTGAAGCAGTGGAACGGGCAATCAATAAATTATGGGAGGAAATGAGAGCAGAAATGAGAACAATTCAAATAGAAATATCATCACTAAAAAGCTCAGTAGATGAAATGAAAAACACAGTAGGGGCTCTCAATGGTAGGATGACAGCAGCAGAAGAGAGAATCAGTGAGACTGAGGATGAGCTGCAGAAAGCAATCAGGCAACTACATAAGATGGAAAAAGACCGCAAAATGGATCAGCAGCGGAACAGAGAACATTGGGATGAATTCAGGCGGAACAACATAAGAATCATTGGAGTCCCAGAGGGTCAGGAAAGTAACCCCAAGGAAATTAAAACAGTTTAAAACATCCTTGCAAAAAGTTCCCTGAGTTAAAGGATGAAGGTATCCAGATCCAAGAAGCCCAAAAGGTACCAGCAAGAAGATACCCCAATAGAAAGACCCCAAGACACATCCTAGTCAAAGTAATGAATGCCTTAGACAGAGACATAATTCTTCAGGCAGCAAGATCAAAGAAGGAAATTGTATACAAAGGAGCATCCATTCGACTATCAGCAGACTTTTCAGAAGAGACCCTCCAAGACCAAAGGCAGTGGTGTGATATAGCAAAAAAAGCTCAATGAAATGAATGCTTCAGCAAGAATTCTTTATCTGGCTAAACTCTCACTCAGATTTGAAGGACAGATACACAGCTTCTTGGATAAACAACAGCTTAGGAGCTTTGTAAACTCAAAACGAACCTTAAAAAAGGACTGGAAGAGCTAATCTAAGACGAGACAAAACCCAAAAGAACAACAAACCTATACAGAAAAATGGCACAAAATCCCATGACAATAATCTCTCTCAATGTCAACGGTCTAAATGCACCAGTTAAGAGACACAGAGTGGCAAAATGGATCAAAAAAATTAAACCCGACATTCCACTGCCTTCAAGAAACACACCTGAACAATCTGGGCAAAGACAGGCTCAAAGTAAAAGACTGGAAAACAATCCTTCACTCAAGCAATCCCTCAAAAAGGCCAGTGTGGCCATACTAGAATCAGATAATATAGATTTCAGGCTGAAAAAGGTTAGAAGGGACAACAAAGACCATTTCTTATTAATTAAGGGGTTTGTATATCAGGAAGAAATTACACTACTAAACATATATGCACCCAATGAGGGGCCAGCAATATACATAAAATGACTGCTAAGAGACCTCAAAGAAGACATTAACAGTAGCACAATAATAGTTGAAGACTTCAACACTGCTCTATCAAGTATGGACAGATCAACAAGACTGAAACTCACCAAGGAAATAGTGGCCCTGAAGGAAGAAATGGAAAAAAAAGAGAGCTAGTGGATATATACAGGGCTTTTCATGCCAAAAAAGCTGAATACACATTTTTCTCGGGTGAACATGGAATATTCTCCAAGATAGACCACATGCTCAGCCACAAAGCATACCTCAATAAAATAAAAAAGATAGAAATTGTGTCAGCTATCTTTTCAGACCATGATGCACTGAAATGGAAGTTAACCATACACAGAAACAGGGAGTCAAACCAATCACCTGGAAACTGAACAGTTCACTGCTGAACATCCAATGCGTCATAGAACATAGAAGAAATCAAACAGGAAATCCAAAGATTCCTGGAAACAAATGAAAATGAAGACACCAACTATAAGAACTTGTGGGATATGGCAAAAGCCGTGTTAAGAGGGAAGTTTATAGCTCTGCAAACATTCATCAGGAAAGAAGAAATGGCCCACATAAATAACCTGACTACACAGCTGAAGACATTAGAAAAAGACCAACAAAAGGAGCCCAACCCAGGTAGAAAAACGGAAATAATAAAACTTAGAGAGGAAATCAATGAGTTGGAAACTAAAAAAAACAATCCAAAAAGATTAATGATACCAAGAGCTGGTTCTTTGAAAAAAATAAACAAGATTGACAAACCACTGGCCAGACTTGTAAGGACAGGGAAAGAGAGAACCAAAATAAACAGAATCAGAAATAAAAAGGTGACATCACAACAGAAACCACAGAAATCCAAAAGATCATCAGAGATTACTTTGAGAGCCTGTATGCCATGAAACATGAGAATCTAGAAGAATGGATCGATTCCTGAAGTCCTATAACCTCCCATGGCTGAAACAAGAAGACCTCCAATACCTGAATAAGCCTATCACCATCGAGGAAATTGAAACAGTAATTAAAAGCCTGCCCATACACAAAAGCCCAGGTCCAGATGGATTCACTGGTGAACTTTACAAAACCTTTAAGGAGGACATACTGACAGTCCTTTTCAAACTCTTCCAGGAAATAGAAGAAACAGAACCACTCCGAAACAGTTTATATGAGGCACACATCACCCTGGTATCCAAAGCAGGGAGAGACAACACAAAAGAGAGAAAACTACAGACCAATATCCCTGATGAACACGGATGCTAAGATCTTCAACAAAATACTAGCAAACAGAATCCAAAGACTCATCAAGAAGCTTATACATCATGACCAAGTAAGATTCATCCCGGGAATGGAAGGATGGTTCAACATTCACAAGTCAATCAACATAATACAGCATATCAAAAAGAGAAAAAATAAAAACCATATGATCCTATCAATAGAAGCAGAGAAAGCATTTGACAAGATCCAGCACCCGTTCATGATGAAAACCCTCCAGAAAATGGGAATTGAAGGAACTTTCCTCAAGATAGCTACAGCCATCTACCAAAAGCCCACAGCGAATATCATTCTAAATGGGGAAAAATTGAAAGCCTTCCCCCTGAGATCAGGAACAAGACAAGGTTGCCCACTCTCACCTCTTTTATTCAATATAGTACTGGAAGTACTTGCCATGGCAATCAGAGAAGAAAAAGGATATCAAGTGCATCCAGATAGGCAAGGAAGAAGTCAAGCTATCATTATTCACAGATGACATGATATTATAGCTAGAGAACCCTAAAATCTCTGCCAAAAAACTCCTAGAAACAATAGACACATATAGTAGAGTGGCAGGATACAAAAA
>JAJIBD010028584.1:0-28896 GCA_021461705.1 Cryptotis parvus
ACACATAACTGCTGCATTCAGAGATGTCTGTTCCTTTGGAGTGAATGGGGCCTCTGGACTAGTTCATCTTTCATGAACAGAGTTTTCTTTAGATTCAGCTGTAGACCTATGTTTCCACATTCTCGGTCGAAGTCAGACAGCATTTGTGCCGCTTGGCTAATGTTTGGTGTTATTAGAACGATGTCATCAGCTGCGGAGGTGGTGTAGTTGCCAACCATCTATCTTCACTCCCATTTCTTTCCATTCTAATTGTCGCATGATGTTCTCGAGGTGGCGCTGAAGAGTTTTGGTAAAATATTATCACCCTGCTGAACCCCTCTTTTGACATCAATGTATATATACATCGAGATCAATGAAGGATCTTGATGTATATATGTATAAATATACATATATATTTATATATACATATATGTGGCAGCATATATATGTACATAAATGTATATGTTTATGTATATATATACATATATGGATATATACATATATACATCAAGATCCTTTCATGAGCTGTATTATGGATTCACCACCAGGATCTCACCATTCTACAAGGAAGTGATCATTGATGTCAAATGAGGGGGGTTCGACAGGGTGATAATATTTCACCAAAACTCTTCAGTGCCACCCTCGAGAACATCATGTGACAATTAGAATGGAAAGGAATGGGAGTGAGGATAGATGGTCGGCAACTACACCACCTCCGCTTCGCTGATGATTATCGCTCTAATAACACCAAACATTAGCCAAGCGGCACAAATGCTTGGCTAATAAAAATTAACTCGGTGACTTGGTGCACTTGATTAAGGAGCAACAAACCTTCACAGATACCAAGTGTTTTAGGAGTAACCGAGGCTTCGTGTTAAAATCCAGTGCCGTAGCACTGGATTTTAACGTCAACTATAAGAGGATCCAGGAAATGAACGGGGCCCAGAATATGGTTCCACAGCTTAGAATACACTTAGGAAAGGGGTGTTGAGTTTAGTAGTTCCTGGGGCTGTGAATGAGCCCAAGTCTTGTCAATACTCTACATCGAAACAATGGTACCTATACTATTCACAACAAACAAGGATAGAAACTTTATTTCAATTAAATTATAAGATCAAATAACTTACAAAATACAATGAAAAGAGCAGTGAGACCATAGAGAAAACTTAACCACTCTCCCACTTGGGAGAATGCCCCAAAACCCCTGGATCCCACTCAGAACCGGATCCCCAGCAGTGCTGTTGGGTATCTCCTCTCCAGTGGGCGAGGCGTCTTCTTTCAGCAGGGCGGCACCTGGTGCAGCATCAGGGTCACTGATGACATTGGAGGACACTGGAGTGAACTGTGCGGGTGGAACGACAGCAGCAGGCACAGCGGCTCTGGCTTTCCCACTTCCCCCATCTCCTTTGAGGGGGAGAAGTGCTGGAGGAGGAGCCAGTTCTAGTTCGGGAGAAGAAGCTGAATGTGAAAGAAGAGCAAAAATCACCCATATGCCTTCTTCCCAATGGTTTCCCAGGGTCAGATTCCTTCCCCAAAGCCACAGAGAGATCACAGTGCCTGACTTCAGATATGTCTCTCCTACCACAAGTGCTCAAGGTGGGGTGTGAGGCTGAAACTTGATCCGTTGGAAAAACCCATGACTGGGACTTCTCTGGGTGTTGGACCTACCCCCACACGCTTCTTGCCACCCACCTTTCCCCTGTCTATAGTTCTACACACGCATCAGGTCTCTCACCCTCATCGTCCAGATCATCTGAATCTTGTGCCCGATGCACAATCACAGCGTTGTACAGTGGATAGACTGTGATCTCCTGCGATGGCTCTCCCTGGCCAAGTTGGTCTCTGCGTTCGTGGCATCTCTCCTTCACCCAAACCACACCACACCACGGCCAACTCTCCTCGGTGCTGGACAACGCTTCTTTCCCCTGATTCGAATGGTATTGGGTGTCCTCAGCGATCAGCTCATCCCTCTAACTGTGGGCAGCGCTGATGAGACAAGACCAGCAGGAGCTCAGGCATCATGACCTGCATAGTGTCATCCCTGGTGTCACATCTCGGGGACTCTCCCGCACATCCCTGAACAGCTCCCCAGGTGTCCTCCAGGGATGGGTATGATATCGTGGAAGTTAAGATCATCTCTGCTGAGGGCACTAACTGCTACCCCCAGACCAAGCTGTAAGCCTGGCTCTAGCGTGTGACTTTGACCTGTCCTTTTGCTCTAGGGAGGGCCCCTGTCCCCATTAGCTCATTCACTCACAGAGGTGCCCACACACGTGCGTGCAGTCACACACAAACGCAAGCTTGGCAAAAGGGCTGCGGTTTTGGTCTGGACTGGCCTGCCCTGCGCGAGCTGCCCAATCTTACCCTTGATGACCTCTGGGGCAGATGCTGGACAGGTCTGCGGTGAGTCCTCACCCACTTCCTGAATCCTTTCCCTAGCCTCCCCTTTAGGCTTTTTGGGCCACAGCATGGCTTTCGAGGCCAGCAGCAAAACATAGCTGTGTCTCTACCAGCTCATGAACTACACCAACAGCCGTTATAGAATGGGTGCCTTTTGAACAGGGTTCCAAATTCTATTCCCCCATCTTCCCGTGAGGTCACTTCCTTTTCCCCCTGCCTAGGAAAGGGAAAGGGAATATTCTGCTCAGATTGACTCTTCATGGTTTTCTGTCTGGCCTGGAACTGATCACCCTCTTCCAACCCGGGCCTGCTTTCTTTCACCCAATTGCCTAGTGTCACAGTGCAGCGTTTGAAATCTAAAACGTCCTTATTTCTTCTCACTGTCTTGCATCTTTTACAAAATTGATTTTCTTAAAGCTTATATCAATTTTGAAGTCATTATATTTTAACCTGTTTCTTTTTTATATTTCCTTATATAATATAAGAATGGAGTTAGTCAGAGCTCCATCCAAGAGAAGAGAAAACCTGATCTTTCTCCTATAACTTTCATCAGTAAATGCTCGAGATGAAAACCTTCTACTGAGAATATAACACCTACACGGCAGAGCCTGGCAAGCTACCTGTGTTTTATTTATTTGTTATGCCAAAAACTAGTAACATTTATGGACCTCAATTCCATGACCTGAAGAATGGTTTGAGGCTCTTCCTGTCCCTGGAGCAAGCAGATGCCCTTGGGTTACCCTTGCTTGTGACAGGGCGTATGGAGATGTTACTGGTGCCCACTTGAGCAAATTGATGAGCAATGGGAAGACAGTGATACAGTGATACAGTGATGCTTTGTGGCTCAGTATATGGTCCATCTTGGAGTATGTTCCATGTGCACTGGAAAAAATGTGTATTCAGCTTTTTGGGGATGAAAAGCCCTGTATATATCAACCAGCTCTCTTTCTTCTATTTCTTCATTCAGGTCCAGTATTTCCCTGGTGAGTTTCAGTCTCATTGATCTATCCATAGTCGTTAAGGCAGTGTTGAAGTCTCCAACTATTATTGTGCTACTGTTAATGTCTTCTTTGAGGTCTATTAATAGTCTTTTTTTAAGTATTATGCTGGCCCCTCGTTTGGCGCATATATGTTTAGTGGTGTGATTTCTTCCTGGTATACATACGCCTTCATTCTTAAGAAATGGCCTTCATTGTCCCTTTTAACCTTTTTTTCAGCCTGAAGTCTGTATTGTCAGACACGAGTATGGCCACACCCGCATTTTTGGAGGAGTTGTTTGCGTGGAGAATGGTCTTCCAGTCTTTGACTTTGAGTCTGTGTTTGCTCTGATTATTCAGATGTGTTTCTTGTAGGCAGCAGAATGTTGGATTCAGTTTTTTAATCCATTTTTCCACCCTATGTCTCTTAATTGGTGCATTTAGACTATTGACGTTGAGAGATTATTGTCATTGGATTTTGTGCCATCTTCCTGTTTAAATGTGTTGTGGTTTGGGGTTGTCTTATTTTACAGTAGACCCTTCAATCCTTCTTTTAAAGCTGGGTTTGAGTCTATGAATTTCCTGAGTTGCTGTTTATCCGTGAAGTTGTGTATCTGTCCTTCACATCTGAAAGTAAGTCTAGCTGGGTAAAGAATTCTTGGTGAAGCCTGCAGTTCATTGAGTCTTTTCACAATATCCCACCATTGTTTTCGGGCTTGGAGTGTTTCATCTGAGAAGTCTGCTGTAAATCTCAGGGATGCTCCTTTGTATGTGATTTCCTTCTTTGATCTTGCTGTTTTCAGTATTCTATCTCTGTCTATCGTTTTTGTCATTTTAATAAGGATGTGTCTTGGAGTATTCTTATTGGGGTTTCTTTTAGCTGGTATCTTATGGGCCCTCCTGTATCTGGGAGCATGCTTTCTTCAGTTCAGGGAATTCTCAGCGATGATGGCTTTGACAGTTTCTTCTTCATCAGGGTTTTCTTCTTGCCCTCTGGGACCCCAATGATGCGTATGTTGTTCCTTTTGGCTTCATCCTGATTTTCTCTGGTAGTCTGTTCGTTAATTGTGAGTCTTTTCTCCGTCTTCTGGTGTTGTCTACAGAATCTCTGAACCTCGTCTTCAAGATCACTAATTCTTTCTTCAGTAGCTGTTACTCTGCTTTGGAGGCCTTCCCCTGTGTTTTTCAGTTCACTTACCTCATTTTTAATATCTGTCATTTCTGCTTGTACTTTGGTCTGAAATTTACTCAATTCTGCTCTCATGTCCTCTTGCATTTTATTGACTTTGTATTCCATTGTTTCTTTGAGTTTCTAGTGAATCTTTAACAGATCCTTCCGAAATTTCTTTTCAGAGAGGTTATGTAGCTCATCGTTATTGCTTGACTCATCTGTATTAGTGACTTCAATCGTAGAGCTTGAAGGAATTCTGCGTTGCTTTACCATCATGACTATTGTAGGTTGAAAATGTGTGTTTGGGGTGTCTAGTAAATAGAGTTAGTAGGTGCCTGAATTACTTTGCAGTTAGGGATGTATAGCAAAAGAATGTAGGGGCAAATGCTCAGTAGTATCTCAGGTAGACAGATATTACTTCGTGCGGATGCGCTAGTGTCCGCGCGGTTTTGAATTTTGGAGTGTCGCTGGGTGGTTCTGGAGTCAGGGGGTCGGGGTGGAGGTAGTCCAGTGGAAGATCCGAAAAAGCTGGGTGTGGCTTGGTCCCCTTCTCAAAGTCCCAGCCCTTTATGCTGGAAGGGGGTGCCTCGGGGGTTGCCCGCGGGGAACGCACCTGGTGGGTAGAGCGGGGAGCTGCTGGGCCTACATGATCTTTTGACATCCCGTGGGATCTAGTCAGTAACGGCTCTAGTCCAGCGGTCATCTCCAAATCGTATTACATGTCCAGCCCATCTGATTGTCGATGCCTTGGCAAACGAGACAGTGTCCCTGACTCTGGAACAGAAATGGAGGTCGGAACTCCGGATTCCTTCTCTCACTTGAGTGAGGAGTGATATTCCAAGCATAGCTCTTTCAATTCCTCTTTGGGAGACCCAAATAGCATTCTCATCCTGCTTTCATAGGGCCCAGGTCTCTGAGGCATATGTTAATGCAGGGAGAATGGGGGAGTCTAAGAGCTGTGCCCGGAGCTGGAGGTTCTTTGTCTTTTTTCGCTATTTCTTCGATGCCTTTGAAGGCATTCCATGCCGCCTCTCTTCCTCCTGCGCAGCTCAGGTTTTAGGTCGTTCATCAGGTTGACTTCTCGACCTAGGTACACATAACTGCTGCATTCACAGATGTTTGTTCCATTGAGAGTGAATGGGGCCTCTGGAACTAGTTCATTTCTCATGAATATAGGTTTGTCGAGATTCAGCTGTAGACCTATATTTCCACGTTCTCGGTCAAAGTCGGCCAGCATTTGTGCCACTTGGCTAAATTTTCGTGTTATTAGAATAAATAATATTAGCTATTTTTCTAATAACTAATAATAACACTGTGGAAATAAGACCAGAAAATAGAAATGAGGGTTGTCAAAATTCAATGTTGCCCTTGAGCTTGGGAGAAAATGAGAGAAATTAAAGAAAACTGCAAATTATTAATTTCTTAATTTTTAATAACAGCAGGATCTAGGGCCAGAGCAAGAATGCAGCAGGTAGAGCATTTGCCTTGCACGCAGCAGATGTAGGTTTGCTCCAAAGCATTCCATAAGTTCCCGCCTAACACTGTAGGGAGTAATTCTTGAGTGCAGAACCAGGAGTGATCCCTGAGTATCTCAGTTTATGACCCAAAAAGTTAAAAAAAAAGACTACCTAATTTCTATAAGTGATATCTTTATTAATGATTTATCAGATTCATTTCTGAAATTTCTGTATTGGGTTTAAATGGATTTTTTTCCTTGTATAGCTGCAAGGTTCAAATTGGATATGGTAGTTACTGAGATGTTAAAAAGTTTATTGCCAGTAAGAAGTTTGAACAGCTGAAACTGGCCCAATTAAATGCACTATTTTCACCCAAAAGATTGTTGTGTGTTTTGATGCGTTTTAATCAATGATGTGCCCACTACTCAAAGTACTAAAGGTGGTCTCAAATGGTAATTTTTTTTTTTGCTTTTTGGGTCACACCCCGAAATGCTCAGGGTTACTCCTGGCTCTGCACTCAAGAATTACTCCTGGCGCTGCTCAGTGGACCATATGGGATGCTGAGGATGGAACCCGGGTTGGCCGCATGCAAGGCAAACGCCCTACCCGCTGGATTATTGCTCCAGCCCCTCAAATGGGAATTTTTGGAAGGCATTCGTTCAAAAGAAGTTTGAGATTAAATTAACTAATATTTCTCTAAGAAAAAATGGAAATTTCCCATAGAAAATTCTCACTCTTTTTTTTCTTTCTTTTTTCATTTTTCTTTTTTTTAATTTTTTTTTTTTTTTTTTAACATTTTATTATACCACCGTGAGATATACAATTACAACGTTGTTCACGCTTGGGGGTTTCCGGTCACAAAGTGTTCCAGCACCCCGCCCTCCACCAGTGCCCCTCAACCACCACCCATGTCCCCAATTCCCTCCCCCCCCCCCACATCCTGCCTAAATGGCAGGTTCTTTATCTCCTCTCTCTCTCCCTCTCTCTCTCCTCCTTCTCCCACACATTGTGGGTTGCACTACGCACACTTAGAAGCCATCATTTGCGGTTTTTTTTTTATCTGTATTTAATGCTCAGTTCTATGTTGGTATCAGGCCTTTTGACATTTATTCACACATGTTCCCTTCTCTATCTAACCAAACCTCTGACTCCCACGTGCTTGTGGTAATTTCCACTTTTGGTAAGATCACCTGGTATATTTATGTCATGCAAATAAATGCAGTCATTCTATGTCTCTCTCTTTCCTTCTGACTAATTTCACTCAACATGATTTTCTCCATGTCCATCCATTTATAGGAAAATTTCATAACTTCATTTTTTTCTGACAGCTGCATAGTATTCCGTTGTGTAGATGTCCCACAGTTTCTTTATCCAGTCATCAGTTCTCGGGCATACTGGTTGTTTCCAGGTTCTGGCTATTGTGAATAGTGCTGCTATGAAAATAAAAGTGTGGATTGTGTTTCTGCTGTGTGCTTTTTGGCTTCCCAGGGTATATTCCCAGGAGTGGTATGGCTGGGTCAAAGGGAGCTCAATTTCTAGTCTTTGGAGGAATGTCCATATTGTTTTCCAGAAAGGTTGTACAAGTCGACATTCCCACCAACAATGTATGAGAGTTCTCTTTTCCCCACATCCATGCCAGCACTTGTTGCTTTTACCCTTTTGAATATGGGCCAGTCTCTGTGGTGTGAGGTGATATCTCACTGTTGTTTTGATTTGCATGTCTCTGATGATTAGTGATGATGAGCATTTTTTCTTTTCTTTTAATTTTTTTTTATTTTTACAATTACAAAGGTATACAATTCAAAAGTTCATATTTGGGTTTTGGTCATACCGTGTTCCAGCACCCATCCCTCCACCAGTGCCCATCTCCCACCAACAAAGTCCCCGGTTCCCTCCCCTCCCTCAGCCCTCCTCCGTTGCAGGTTCTTTATTTCTCTCCCTTTCTCTCTCTTTCTCCTTTCCTTCCCTTCCAGACTATGGACTACAGAGCATACATTTAAGGGTTGTCATGTGTATCTTTTTGCCTCTATTTAATGCTCAGTTCTAGGTTGGCATTAGTACCCTCGACAATTGTTAGCACATTGTTCCATTTTCTGTCTTACCTAGCCTCTGACTCCCACCCGTTTGTGATAATTTCCACCTTTGACAAGACCTCCTGATATATGTTTCACTTGACCTTGGATATTGGTATCACAATATGTACATATATAATTATGTTATGCAAATAAATGCAGTCATTCTGTATCTGTCTCTCCTTCTGGCTAATTTCGCTCAACATAATCTTCTCCATGTCCATCCATTTATAGGCAAATTTTATGACTTCATTTTTCCTAACAGCTGCATAGTATTCCATTGTGTAGATATACCAAAGCTTCTTTATCCAGCCATCGATTTTCGGGCACTCTGGTTGCTTCCAGATTCTGGCTATTGTGAATAATAATGAGCATATTTTCATGTGCCTTTTGGCCATTCGAATTTCTTCCTTGTCAAAGTTTCTGTTCGTGTCTTCTCCGCACTTTTTGATGGGGTTGGCTGTTTTCTTCCTATATAGCTGTACAAGTGCCTGATATATCCTGGATATTAACTCCTTATCAGATGGGTATTGGGTGAATATTCTTTCCCATTCTGTGGACTGCCTTTGTATCTTAGTCACTGTTTCTTTTGAGGTGCGGAAGCTCTTTAGTTTCATGTAGTCCCATATGTTTATGTTTTCTTCTAGTTGCTTTGTTAATGGTGTTTCACCTTTGAAGATGTCTTTAGCTTCAATGTCGTGGAGGGTTTTTCCTGTATTTTCTTCAATGTACTTTATGGATTCAGGTCTGATATTGAGATCTTTAATCCATTTTGATCTGGTTTTTGTGCAAGGTGTTAGACACAGGTCCAAATTCATTTTTTTACATGTAGCTGCTCAGTTTTCCCAGGACCACTTGTTGAAGAGGCTTTTCTTACTCCAGTTTGGACTCTGCACCGTTATCAAAGATTAACTGATCATGTCTTTGAGGGTGGGTGTCAGGATACTCAACTCTATTCCATAGATCCACAGGTCTGTTTTTATTCCAGTACCACGCTCTTTTTATTACTGCTGCTTTGTAGTACAGTTTGAGGTTAGGAAAGGTGATGCCTCCCATCTTATTTTTCCCAAGGATTGCTTTAGCTATCCGTGTGGGGTTATTATTCCATACGAATTTCTGGAGTGTTTGGTCAATTTCTTTAAAGAATGACATGGGTATCCTTATAGGAACCGCATTGAATCTGTACAAAGCTCTAGGGAGTATTACCATCTTGACAATGTTAAGTCTCCCCATCCATGAGCAGGGAATGTGTTTCCATTTCCTCGTGTCCTCTATTATTTCTTGAAGCAGTGTCTTGTAGTTCTCTTTGTATAGGTCCTTTACAACACTTGGTTAGGAAATCAAATTCCTAGGTATTTGATTTTGTGTGGCACAATTGTGAATGGAATAGATTTCTTAATATCCCTTTCTTCTCTTTTCGTTATTTGTGTATAGGAAAGCCACCAACTTTTGGGTATTGATTTTGTACCCTGCCACTCTGCTATACATATCTGTTCTTTCTAAGAGTTTTTGGGTCTAGAGTTTAGGGTTCTCTAAGTATAATATCATGTCATCTGCAAATAATGACAGCTTGATTTCTTCCTTGCCTGTCTGGATGCCCTTAATGTCCTTTTCTTCTCTGATTGCTATGGCGGAGTACTTCCAGTACTATATTGAATAAAAGAGGTGAGAGAGGGCAACCTTGTCGTGTTCCTGATCTTAATGGGAAGGCTTTCAATTTTTCCCCCATTGAGAATGATACTTGCTGTGGGCTTTTGGTAGATGGCTTTGACCATCTTGAGGAAGCTTTCTTCAATTCCTATTTTCTGGAAGGTTTTAATCATGAATGTGTGCTGGATCTTGTCAAATGCTTTTTCTGCATCTATTGATAGCATCATATGGTTTTTATTTTTTATCTTATTGATATGATGTATTATGTTGATTGATTTGCGAATGTTGAACCAATCTTGCATTCCCGGGATGAATCCTTTTTGGTCATGATGTATGATCTTTTCGATGAGTCTTTGAATTCTGTTTGCTAGTATTTTGTTGAAGATCTTAGCATCTGTGTTCATCAAGGAGATTGGTCTATAATTTTCCTTCTTGGTGTTGTCTCTCCCTGCTTTGGGTATCAGGGTGATGTGTGCCTCGTAGAAGCTGTTTGGGAGTGTTTCTGTTTCTTCTATTTCCTGGAAGAGCTTGAACAGGACAGGCAGTCGGTGCTCCTTAAAGGTTTGGTAGAATTCGCTAGTGAACCCATCTGGACCTGGGCTTTTGTGTTTGGGCAGACTTTTAATTACTGTTTCAATTTCCTCCATGGCGATAGGCTTATTCAGGTATTGGAGGTCTTCTTGTTTCAATCGTGGGAGGTTATAGGACTTCAGGAATGTATCCATTTCTTCTAGGTTCTCATGTTTCGTGGCATACAGGTTCTCAAAGTAGTCTTTGATTATCTTTTGGATTTCTGTCTTTTCTGTTGTGATGTCACCATTTCCATTTCTGATTCTGTTTATTTGGGTTCTCTCTTTCCCTGTCCTTCCAAGTCTTGCCAGTGGCTTGTCGATCTTGTTTAATTTTTCAAAGAACCAGCTCTTGGTTTCGTTAATCTTTCGGATTGTTATTTTGGTTTCCAGCTCGTTGATTTCCTCCCTAAGTTTTATTATTTTCTTCCTTCTGCCTGGGTTGGGCTTCTTTTGTTGGTCTTTTTCTAATATTTTCAGCTGTGAGGTCCGGTTATTTATGTGGGCACTTTCTTGTTTCCTGATGAATGCTTGCAGAGCTATGAAATTTTCTCTTAACACAGTTTTTGCTGTGTCCCACAAGTTCTGACAGTTGGTATCTTCATTGTCATTTGTTTCTAGGAATCTTTGGATTTCCTGTTTGATTTCTTCTAATGACCCATTGGTTGTTCAGGAGTGAGCTGTTCAGTTTCCAGGTGTTTGGTTTGACTCCTTGTTTCTGTGTATGGTTAACTACTATTTTCAGTGTATCAGGATCTGAAAAGATAGTCGACACAATTTCTATCTTTTTGTTTTGTTTAGGTATGCTTTGTTGCTCAGTATATGGTCTATCTTGGTGTATGTTCTATGTGAACTGGGAAAATGTGTATTCAGCATTTTGGGGAACACATGCTCTATATATTCTATATATACATGTATGTATATGTATAGCTATATATACACATATATGTGTATATATGTATCACTTGATCACTATAATCTGTTATTCATCGATTTGCTTGAGCGGGTGCCAGAAACATTTCCATTGGACCTTATCACGTGCCAATGTAGCCCAATAGCATCTGGTTGATTCAGGAATATGAAGAGACTCAAACCGTTCCTTCAGGTTCCTGACAAGGAAGTCTGACCATCTTGTAGGTGGGCAGCCACATGATCTTTTGATATCCCGTGGGATCCAGTCAGCAATGGCTCTAGTCCAGTGGTCGTCTCCAAATCACATTACATGTCCAGCCCATCTGATTTCCGATGCCTTGGGAAACGAGACAGCATCCCTGACTCTGGAATAGCGACGGACGCTATTCCATAGTGAGTGAGGCATGATATTGCAAGCACAGGTCTTTCGATTACTCTCTGGGAGACACGAATAGCATTCTCATCCTGCTTTCATAGAGTCCAGGTCTCTGAGGCGTTTGTTAGTGCAGGGAGAACGGTGGAGTCGAAGAGGTTGTTCCCAGAGCTGGAGGTTCTTGCCCTTTTAGCTATTTCTTCAATGCCTTTGAAGGCATTCCATGCCACCTCTCTTCCTCCTGCGCAGCTCAAGTTTTAAGTCATTCATCATGTTGACTTCTGGACCGAAGTACACATAACTGCTGCATTCAGAGATGTCTGTTCCTTTGGAGTGAATGGGGCCTCTGGACTAGTTCATCTTTCATGAACAGAGTTTTCTTTAGATTCAGCTGTAGACCTATGTTTCCACATTCTCGGTCGAAGTCAGACAGCATTTGTGCCGCTTGGCTAATGTTTGGTGTTATTAGAACGATGTCATCAGCGAAGCGGAGGTGGTGTAGTTGCCAACCATCTATCTTCACTCCCATTTCTTTCCATTCTAATTGTCGCATGATGTTCTCGAGGGTGGCGCTGAAGAGTTTTGGTAAAATATTATCACCCTGCTGAACCCCTCTTTTGACATCAATGTATATATACATCGAGATCAATGAAGGATCTTGATGTATATATGTATATAAATATACATATATATTTATATATACATATATGTGGCAGCATATATATGTACATAAATGTATATGTTTATGTATATATATACATATATGGATATATACATATATACATCAAGATCCTTTCATGAGCTGTATTATGGATTCACCACCAGGATCTCACCATTCTACAAGGAAGTGATCATTGATGTCAAATGAGGGGTTCGACAGGGTGATAATATTTCACCAAAACTCTTCAGTGCCACCCTCGAGAACATCATGTGACAATTAGAATGGAAAGGAATGGGAGTGAGGATAGATGGTCGGCAACTACACCACCTCCCGCTGATGACATCGTTCTAATAACACCAAACATTAGCCAAGCGGCACAAATGCTTGGCTAATTAAAAATTAACTCGGTGACTTGGTGCACTTGATTAAGGAGCAACAAACCTTCACAGATACCAAGTGTTTTAGGGAGTAACCGAGGCTTCGTGTTAAAATCCAGTGCCGTAGCACTGGATTTTAACGTCAACTATAAGAGGATCCAGGAAATGAACGGGGCCCAGAATATGGTTCCACAGCTTAGAATACACTTAGGAAAGGGGTGTTGAGTTTAGTAGTTCCTGGGGCTGTGAATGAGCCCAAGTCTTGTCAATACTCTACATCGAAACAATGGTACCTATACTATTCACAACAAACAAGGATAGAAACTTTATTTCAATTAAATTATAAGATCAAATAACTTACAAAATACAATGAAAAGAGCAGTGAGACCATAGAGAAAACTTAACCACTCTCCCACTTGGGAGAATGCCCAAAACCCCTGGATCCCACTCAGAACCGGATCCCCAGCAGTGCTGTTGGGTATCTCCTCTCCAGTGGGCGAGGGCGTCTTCTTTCAGCAGGGCGGCACCTGGTGCAGCATCAGGGTCACTGATGACATTGGAGGACACTGGAGTGAACTGTGCGGGTGGAACGACAGCAGCAGGCACAGCGGCTCTGGCTTTCCCACTTCCCCCATCTCCTTTGAGGGGAGAAGTGCTGGAGGAGGAGCCAGTTCTAGTTCGGGAGAAGAAGCTGAATGTGAAAGAAGAGCAAAAATCACCCATATGCCTTCTTCCCAATGGTTTCCCAGGGTCAGATTCCTTCCCCAAAGCCACAGAGAGATCACAGTGCCTGACTTCAGATATGTCTCTCCTACCACAAGTGCTCAAGGTGGGGTGTGAGGCTGAAACTTGATCCGTTGGAAAAACCCATGACTGGGACTTCTCTGGGTGTTGGACCTACCCCCCACACGCTTCTTGCCACCCACCTTTCCCCTGTCTATAGTTCTACACACGCATCAGGTCTCTCACCCTCATCGTCCAGATCATCTGAATCTTGTGCCCGATGCACAATCACAGCGTTGTACAGTGGATAGACTGTGATCTCCTGCGATGGCTCTCCCTGGCCAAGTTGGTCTCTGCGTTCGTGGCATCTCTCCTTCACCCAAACCACACCACACCACGGCCAACTCTCCTCGGTGCTGGACAACGCTTCTTTCCCCTGATTCGAATGGTATTGGGTGTCCTCAGCGATCAGCTCATCCTCTAACTGTGGGCAGCGCTGATGAGACAAGACCAGCAGGAGCTCAGGCATCATGACCTGCATAGTGTCATCCCTGGTGTCACATCTCGGGGACTCTCCCGCACATCCCTGAACAGCTCCCCAGGTGTCCTCCAGGGGTGGGTATGATATCGTGGAAGTTAAGATCATCTCTGCTGAGGGCACTAACTGCTACCCCCAGACCAAGCTGTAAGCCTGGCTCTAGCGTGTGACTTTGACCTGTCCTTTTGCTCTAGGGAGGGCCCTGTCCCCATTAGCTCATTCACTCACAGAGGTGCCCACACACGTGCGTGCAGTCACACACAAACGCAAGCTTGGCAAAGGGCTGCGGTTTTGGTCTGGACTGGCCTGCCCTGCGCGAGCTGCCCAATCTTACCCTTTGATGACCTCTGGGGCAGATGCTGGACAGGTCTGCGGTGAGTCCTCACCCACTTCCTGAATCCTTTCCCTAGCCTCCCCTTTAGGCTTTTTGGGCCACAGCATGGCTTTCGAGGCCAGCAGCAAAACATAGCTGTGTCTCTACCAGCTCATGAACTACACCAACAGCCGTTATAGAATGGGTGCCTTTTGAACAGGGTTCCAAATTCTATTCCCCCATCTTCCCGTGAGGTCACTTCCTTTTCCCCCTGCCTAGGAAAGGGAAAGGGAATATTCTGCTCAGATTGACTCTTCATGGTTTTCTGTCTGGCCTGGAACTGATCACCCTCTTCCAACCCGGGCCTGCTTTCTTTCACCCAATTGCCTAGTGTCACAGTGCAGCGTTTGAAATCTAAAACGTCCTTATTTCTTCTCACTGTCTTGCATCTTTTACAAAATTGATTTTCTTAAAGCTTATATCAATTTTGAAGTCATTATATTTTAACCTGTTTCTTTTTTATATTTCCTTATATAATATAAGAATGGAGTTAGTCAGAGCTCCATCCAAGAGAAGAGAAAACCTGATCTTTCTCCTATAACTTTCATCAGTAAATGCTCGAGATGAAAACCTTCTACTGAGAATATAACACCTACACGGCAGAGCCTGGCAAGCTACCTGTGTTTTATTTATTTGTTATGCCAAAAACTAGTAACATTTATGGACCTCAATTCCATGACCTGAAGAATGGTTTGAGGCTCTTCCTGTCCCTGGAGCAAGCAGATGCCCTTGGGTTACCCTTGCTTGTGACAGGGCGTATGGAGATGTTACTGGTGCCCACTTGAGCAAATTGATGAGCAATGGGAAGACAGTGATACAGTGATACAGTGATGCTTTGTGGCTCAGTATATGGTCCATCTTGGAGTATGTTCCATGTGCACTGGAAAAAAATGTGTATTCAGCTTTTTTGGGGATGAAAAGCCCTGTATATATCAACCAGCTCTCTTTCTTCTATTTCTTCATTCAGGTCCAGTATTTCCCTGGTGAGTTTCAGTCTCATTGATCTATCCATAGTCGTTAAGGCAGTGTTGAAGTCTCCAACTATTATTGTGCTACTGTTAATGTCTTCTTTGAGGTCTATTAATAGTCTTTTTAAGTATTATGCTGGCCCCTCGTTTGGCGCATATATGTTTAGTGGTGTGATTTCTTCCTGGTATACATACGCCTTCATTCTTAAGAAATGGCCTTCATTGTCCCTTTTAACCTTTTTTTCAGCCTGAAGTCTGTATTGTCAGACACGAGTATGGCCACACCCGCATTTTTGGAGGAGTTGTTTGCGTGGAGAATGGTCTTCCAGTCTTTGACTTTGAGTCTGTGTTTGCTCTGATTATTCAGATGTGTTTCTTGTAGGCAGCAGAATGTTGGATTCAGTTTTTTAATCCATTTTTCCACCCTATGTCTCTTAATTGGTGCATTTAGACTATTGACGTTGAGAGATTATTGTCATTGGATTTTGTGCCATCTTCCTGTTTAAATGTGTTGTGGTTTGGGGTTGTCTTATTTTACAGTAGACCCTTCAATCCTTCTTTTAAAGCTGGGTTTGAGTCTATGAATTTCCTGAGTTGCTGTTTATCCGTGAAGTTGTGTATCTGTCCTTCACATCTGAAAGTAAGTCTAGCTGGGTAAAGAATTCTTGGTGAAGCCTGCAGTTCATTGAGTCTTTTCACAATATCCCACCATTGTTTTCGGGCTTGGAGTGTTTCATCTGAGAAGTCTGCTGTAAATCTCAGGGATGCTCCTTTGTATGTGATTTCCTTCTTTGATCTTGCTGTTTTCAG
The DNA here is from genome assembly GCA_021461705.1 of Cryptotis parvus. Taxonomy (NCBI): domain Eukaryota; kingdom Metazoa; phylum Chordata; class Mammalia; order Eulipotyphla; family Soricidae; genus Cryptotis; species Cryptotis parvus. Next base: position 16,011 of record JAJIBD010028584.1, read on the forward strand.
TATTCTATCTCTGTCTATCGTTTTTGTCATTTTAATAAGGATGTGTCTTGGAGTATTCTTATTGGGGTTTCTTTTAGCTGGTATCTTATGGGCCCTCCTGTATCTGGGAGCATGCTTTCTTCAGTTCAGGGAATTCTCAGCGATGATGGCTTTGACAGTTTCTTCTTCATCAGGGTTTTCTTCTTGCCCTCTGGGACCCCAATGATGCGTATGTTGTTCCTTTTGGCTTCATCCTGATTTTCTCTGGTAGTCTGTTCGTTAATTGTGAGTCTTTTCTCCGTCTTCTGGTGTTGTCTACAGAATCTCTGAACCTCGTCTTCAAGATCACTAATTCTTTCTTCAGTAGCTGTTACTCTGCTTTGGAGGCCTTCCCCTGTGTTTTTCAGTTCACTTACCTCATTTTTAATATCTGTCATTTCTGCTTGTACTTTGGTCTGAAATTTACTCAATTCTGCTCTCATGTCCTCTTGCATTTTATTGACTTTGTATTCCATTGTTTCTTTGAGTTTCTAGTGAATCTTTAACAGATCCTTCCGAAATTTCTTTTCAGAGAGGTTATGTAGCTCATCGTTATTGCTTGACTCATCTGTATTAGTGACTTCAATCGTAGAGCTTGAAGGAATTCTGCGTTGCTTTACCATCATGACTATTGTAGGTTGAAAATGTGTGTTTGGGGTGTCTAGTAAATAGAGTTAGTAGGTGCCTGAATTACTTTGCAGTTAGGGATGTATAGCAAAGAATGTAGGGGCAAATGCTCAGTAGTATCTCAGGTAGACAGATATTACTTCGTGCGGATGCGCTAGTGTCCAGCGGTTTTGAATTTTGGAGTGTCGCTGGGTGGTTCTGGAGTCAGGGGGTCGGGGTGGAGGTAGTCCAGTGGAAGATCCGAAAAAGCTGGGTGTGGCTTGGTCCCCTTCTCAAAGTCCCAGCCCTTTATGCTGGAAGGGGGTGCCTCGGGGGTTGCCCGCGGGAACGCACCTGGTGGGTAGAGCGGGGAGCTGCTGGGCCTACATGATCTTTTGACATCCCGTGGGATCTAGTCAGTAACGGCTCTAGTCCAGCGGTCATCTCCAAATCGTATTACATGTCCAGCCCATCTGATTGTCGATGCCTTGGCAAACGAGACAGTGTCCCTGACTCTGGAACAGAAATGGAGGTCGGAACTCGGATTCCTTCTCTCACTTGAGTGAGGAGTGATATTCCAAGCATAGCTCTTTCAATTCCTCTTTGGGAGACCCAAATAGCATTCTCATCCTGCTTTCATAGGGCCCAGGTCTCTGAGGCATATGTTAATGCAGGGAGAATGGGGGAGTCTAAGAGCTGTGCCCGGAGCTGGAGGTTCTTTGTCTTTTTCGCTATTTCTTCGATGCCTTTGAAGGCATTCCATGCCGCTCTCTTCCTCCTGCGCAGCTCAGGTTTTAGGTCGTTCATCAGGTTGACTTCTCGACCTAGGTACACATAACTGCTGCATTCACAGATGTTTGTTCCATTGAGAGTGAATGGGGCCTCTGGAACTAGTTCATTTCTCATGAATATAGGTTTGTCGAGATTCAGCTGTAGACCTATATTTCCACGTTCTCGGTCAAAGTCGGCCAGCATTTGTGCCACTTGGCTAAATTTTCGTGTTATTAGAATAAATAATATTAGCTATTTTTCTAATAACTAATAATAACACTGTGGAAATAAGACCAGAAAATAGAAATGAGGGTTGTCAAAATTCAATGTTGCCCTTGAGCTTGGGAGAAAATGAGAGAAATTAAAGAAAACTGCAAATTATTAATTTCTTAATTTTTAATAACAGCAGGATCTAGGGCCAGAGCAAGAATGCAGCAGGTAGAGCATTTGCCTTGCACGCAGCAGATGTAGGTTTGCTCCAAAGCATTCCATAAGTTCCCGCCTAACACTGTAGGGAGTAATTCTTGAGTGCAGAACCAGGAGTGATCCCTGAGTATCTCAGTTTATGACCCAAAAAGTTAAAAAAAAGACTACCTAATTTCTATAAGTGATATCTTTATTAATGATTTATCAGATTCATTTCTGAAATTTCTGTATTGGGTTTAAATGGATTTTTTTCCTTGTATAGCTGCAAGGTTCAAATTGGATATGGTAGTTACTGAGATGTTAAAAAGTTTATTGCCAGTAAGAAGTTTGAACAGCTGAAACTGGCCCAATTAAATGCACTATTTTCACCCAAAAGATTGTTGTGTGTTTTGATGCGTTTTAATCAATGATGTGCCCACTACTCAAAGTACTAAAGGTGGTCTCAAATGGTAATTTTTTTTTTTGCTTTTTGGGTCACACCCCGAAATGCTCAGGGTTACTCCTGGCTCTGCACTCAAGAATTACTCCTGGCGCTGCTCAGTGGACCATATGGGATGCTGAGGATGGAACCCGGGTTGGCCGCATGCAAGGCAAACGCCCTACCCGCTGGATTATTGCTCCAGCCCCTCAAATGGGAATTTTTGGAAGGCATTCGTTCAAAAGAAGTTTGAGATTAAATTAACTAATATTTCTCTAAGAAAAAATGGAAATTTCCCATAGAAAATTCTCACTCTTTTTTTTCTTTCTTTTTTTCATTTTTCTTTTTTTTTAATTTTTTTTTTATTTTTTTTAACATTTTATTATACCACCGTGAGATATACAATTACAACGTTGTTCACGCTTGGGGGTTTCGGTCACAAAGTGTTCCAGCACCCGCCCTCCACCAGTGCCCCTCAACCACCACCCATGTCCCCAATTCCCTCCCCCCCCACATCCTGCCTAAATGGCAGGTTCTTTATCTCCTCTCTCTCTCCCTCTCTCTCTCCTCCTTCTCCCACACATTGTGGGTTGCACTACGATACACTTAGAAGCCATCATTTGCGGTTTTTTTTTATCTGTATTTAATGCTCAGTTCTATGTTGGTATCAGGCCTTTTGACATTTATTCACACATGTTCCCTTCTCTATCTAACCAAACCTCTGACTCCCACGTGCTTGTGGTAATTTCCACTTTTGGTAAGATCACCTGGTATATTTATGTCATGCAAATAAATGCAGTCATTCTATGTCTCTCTCTTTCCTTCTGACTAATTTCACTCAACATGATTTTCTCCATGTCCATCCATTTATAGGAAAATTTCATAACTTCATTTTTTTTCTGACAGCTGCATAGTATTCCGTTGTGTAGATGTCCCACAGTTTCTTTATCCAGTCATCAGTTCTCGGGCATACTGGTTGTTTCCAGGTTCTGGCTATTGTGAATAGTGCTGCTATGAAAATAAAAGTGTGGATTGTGTTTCTGCTGTGTGCTTTTTGGCTTCCCAGGGTATATTCCCAGGAGTGGTATGGCTGGGTCAAAGGGAGCTCAATTTCTAGTCTTTGGAGGAATGTCCATATTGTTTTCCAGAAAGGTTGTACAAGTCGACATTCCCACCAACAATGTATGAGAGTTCTCTTTTCCCCACATCCATGCCAGCACTTGTTGCTTTTACCCTTTTGAATATGGGCCAGTCTCTGTGGTGTGAGGTGATATCTCACTGTTGTTTTGATTTGCATGTCTCTGATGATTAGTGATGATGAGCATTTTTTCTTTTCTTTTTAATTTTTTTTTATTTTTACAATTACAAAGGTATACAATTCAAAAGTTCATATTTGGGTTTTGGTCATACCGTGTTCCAGCACCCATCCCTCCACCAGTGCCCATCTCCCACCAACAAAGTCCCCGGTTCCCTCCCCCTCCCTCAGCCCCTCCTCCGTTGCAGGTTCTTTATTTCTCTCCCTTTCTCTCTCTTTCTCCTTTCCTTCCCTTCCAGACTATGGACTACAGAGCATACATTTAAGGGTTGTCATGTGTATCTTTTTGCCTCTATTTAATGCTCAGTTCTAGGTTGGCATTAGTACCCTCGACAATTGTTAGCACATTGTTCCATTTTCTGTCTTACCTAGCCTCTGACTCCCACCCGTTTGTGATAATTTCCACCTTTGACAAGACCTCCTGATATATGTTTCACTTGACCTTGGATATTGGTATCACAATATGTACATATATAATTATGTTATGCAAATAAATGCAGTCATTCTGTATCTGTCTCTCCTTCTGGCTAATTTCGCTCAACATAATCTTCTCCATGTCCATCCATTTATAGGCAAATTTTATGACTTCATTTTTTCCTAACAGCTGCATAGTATTCCATTGTGTAGATATACCAAAGCTTCTTTATCCAGCCATCGATTTTCGGGCACTCTGGTTGCTTCCAGATTCTGGCTATTGTGAATAATAATGAGCATATTTTCATGTGCCTTTTGGCCATTCGAATTTCTTCCTTGTCAAAGTTTCTGTTTGTGTCTTCTCCGCACTTTTTGATGGGGTTGGCTGTTTTCTTCCTATATAGCTGTACAAGTGCCTGATATATCCTGGATATTAACTCCTTATCAGATGGGTATTGGGTGAATATTCTTTCCCCATTCTGTGGACTGCCTTTGTATCTTAGTCACTGTTTCTTTTGAGGTGCGGAAGCTCTTTAGTTTCATGTAGTCCCATATGTTTATGTTTTCTTCTAGTTGCTTTGTTAATGGTGTTTCACCTTTGAAGATGTCTTTAGCTTCAATGTCGTGGAGGGTTTTTCCTGTATTTTCTTCAATGTACTTTATGGATTCAGGTCTGATATTGAGATCTTTAATCCATTTTGATCTGGTTTTTGTGCAAGGTGTTAGACACAGGTCCAAATTCATTTTTTTTACATGTAGCTGCTCAGTTTTCCCAGGACCACTTGTTGAAGAGGCTTTTCTTACTCCAGTTTGGACTCTGCACCGTTATCAAAGATTAACTGATCATGTCTTTGAGGGTGGGTGTCAGGATACTCAACTCTATTCCATAGATCCACAGGTCTGTTTTTATTCCAGTACCACGCTCTTTTTTATTACTGCTGCTTTGTAGTACAGTTTGAGGTTAGGAAAGGTGATGCCTCCCATCTTATTTTTCCCAAGGATTGCTTTAGCTATCCGTGGGGGTTATTATTCCATACGAATTTCTGGAGTGTTTGGTCAATTTCTTTAAAGAATGACATGGGTATCCTTATAGGAACCGCATTGAATCTGTACAAAGCTCTAGGGAGTATTACCATCTTGACAATGTTAAGTCTCCCCATCCATGAGCAGGGAATGTGTTTCCATTTCCTCGTGTCCTCTATTATTTCTTGAAGCAGTGTCTTGTAGTTCTCTTTGTATAGGTCCTTTACAACACTTGGTTAGGAAATCAAATTCCTAGGTATTTGATTTTTGTGTGGCACAATTGTGAATGGAATAGATTTCTTAATATCCCTTTCTTCTCTTTTCGTTATTTGTGTATAGGAAAGCCACCAACTTTTGGGTATTGATTTTGTACCCTGCCACTCTGCTATACATATCTGTTCTTTCTAAGAGTTTTTGGGTCTAGAGTTTAGGGTTCTCTAAGTATAATATCATGTCATCTGCAAATAATGACAGCTTGATTTCTTCCTTGCCTGTCTGGATGCCCTTAATGTCCTTTTCTTCTCTGATTGCTATGGCGAGTACTTCCAGTACTATATTGAATAAAAGAGGTGAGAGAGGGCAACCTTGTCGTGTTCCTGATCTTAATGGGAAGGCTTTCAATTTTTCCCCATTGAGAATGATACTTGCTGTGGGCTTTTGGTAGATGGCTTTGACCATCTTGAGGAAGCTTTCTTCAATTCCCATTTTCTGGAAGGTTTTAATCATGAATGTGTGCTGGATCTTGTCAAATGCTTTTTCTGCATCTATTGATAGCATCATATGGTTTTTATTTTTTATCTTATTGATATGATGTATTATGTTGATTGATTTGCGAATGTTGAACCAATCTTGCATTCCCGGGATGAATCCTTTTTGGTCATGATGTATGATCTTTTCGATGAGTCTTTGAATTCTGTTTGCTAGTATTTTGTTGAAGATCTTAGCATCTGTGTTCATCAAGGAGATTGGTCTATAATTTTCCTTCTTGGTGTTGTCTCTCCCTGCTTTGGGTATCAGGGTGATGTGTGCCTCGTAGAAGCTGTTTGGGAGTGTTTCTGTTTCTTCTATTTCCTGGAAGAGCTTGAACAGGACAGGCAGTCGGTGCTCCTTAAAGGTTTGGTAGAATTCGCTAGTGAACCCATCTGGACCTGGGCTTTTGTGTTTGGGCAGACTTTTAATTACTGTTTCAATTTCCTCCATGGCGATAGGCTTATTCAGGTATTGGAGGTCTTCTTGTTTCAATCGTGGGAGGTTATAGGACTTCAGGAATGTATCCATTTCTTCTAGGTTCTCATGTTTCGTGGCATACAGGTTCTCAAAGTAGTCTTTGATTATCTTTTGGATTTCTGTCTTTTCTGTTGTGATGTCACCATTTCCATTTCTGATTCTGTTTATTTGGGTTCTCTCTTTCCCTGTCCTTCCAAGTCTTGCCAGTGGCTTGTCGATCTTGTTTAATTTTTCAAAGAACCAGCTCTTGGTTTCATTAATCTTTCGGATTGTTATTTTGGTTTCCAGCTCGTTGATTTCCTCCCTAAGTTTTATTATTTTCTTCCTTCTGCCTGGGTTGGGCTTCTTTTGTTGGTCTTTTTCTAATATTTTCAGCTGTGAGGTCCGGTTATTTATGTGGGCACTTTCTTGTTTCCTGATGAATGCTTGCAGAGCTATGAAATTTTCTCTTAACACAGTTTTTGCTGTGTCCCACAAGTTCTGACAGTTGGTATCTTCATTGTCATTTGTTTCTAGGAATCTTTGGATTTCCTGTTTGATTTCTTCTAATGACCCATTGGTTGTTCAGGAGTGAGCTGTTCAGTTTCCAGGTGTTTGGTTTGACTCCTTGTTTCTGTGTATGGTTAACTACTATTTTCAGTGTATCAGGATCTGAAAAGATAGTCGACACAATTTCTATCTTTTTGTTTTGTTTAGGTATGCTTTGTTGCTCAGTATATGGTCTATCTTGGTGTATGTTCTATGTGAACTGGGAAAATGTGTATTCAGCATTTTGGGGAACACATGCTCTATATATTCTATATATACATGTATGTATATGTATAGCTATATATACACATATATGTGTATATATGTATCACTTGATCACTATAATCTGTTATTCATCGATTTGCTTGAGCGGGTGCCAGAAACATTTCCATTGGACCTTATCACGTGCCAATGTAGCCCAATAGCATCTGGTTGATTCAGGAATATGAAGAGACTCAAACCGTTCCTTCAGGTTCCTGACAAGGAAGTCTGACCATCTTGTAGGTGGGCAGCCACATGATCTTTTGATATCCCGTGGGATCCAGTCAGCAATGGCTCTAGTCCAGTGGTCGTCTCCAAATCACATTACATGTCCAGCCCATCTGATTTCCGATGCCTTGGGAAACGAGACAGCATCCCTGACTCTGGAATAGCGACGGACGCTATTCCATAGTGAGTGAGGCATGATATTGCAAGCACAGGTCTTTCGATTACTCTCTGGGAGACACGAATAGCATTCTCATCCTGCTTTCATAGAGTCCAGGTCTCTGAGGCGTTTGTTAGTGCAGGGAGAACGGTGGAGTCGAAGAGGTTGTTCCCAGAGCTGGAGGTTCTTGCCCTTTTAGCTATTTCTTCAATGCCTTTGAAGGCATTCCATGCCACTCTCTTCCTCCTGCGCAGCTCAAGTTTTAAGTCATTCATCATGTTGACTTCTGGACCGAAGTACACATAACTGCTGCATTCAGAGATGTCTGTTCCTTTGGAGTGAATGGGGCCTCTGGACTAGTTCATCTTTCATGAACAGAGTTTTCTTTAGATTCAGCTGTAGACCTATGTTTCCACATTCTCGGTCGAAGTCAGACAGCATTTGTGCCGCTTGGCTAATGTTTGGTGTTATTAGAACGATGTCATCAGCGAAGCGGAGGTGGTGTAGTTGCCAACCATCTATCTTCACTCCCATTTCTTTCCATTCTAATTGTCGCATGATGTTCTCGAGGGTGGCGCTGAAGAGTTTTGGTAAAATATTATCACCCTGCTGAACCCCTCTTTTGACATCAATGTATATATACATCGAGATCAATGAAGGATCTTGATGTATATATGTATATAAATATACATATATATTTATATATACATATATGTGGCAGCATATATATGTACATAAATGTATATGTTTATGTATATATATACATATATGGATATATACATATATACATCAAGATCCTTTCATGAGCTGTATTATGGATTCACCACCAGGATCTCACCATTCTACAAGGGAAGTGATCATTGATGTCAAATGAGGGGGTTCCGACAGGGTGATAATATTTCACCAAAACTCTTCAGTGCCACCCTCGAGAACATCATGTGACAATTAGAATGGAAAGGAATGGGAGTGAGGATAGATGGTCGGCAACTACACCACCTCCGGCTTCGCTGACATCGTTCTAATAACTCAAACATTAGCCAAGCGGCACAAATGCTTGGCTAATTAAAAATTAACTCGGTGACTTGGTGCACTTGATTAAGGAGCAACAAACCTTCACAGATACCAAGTGTTTTAGGGAGTAACCGAGGCTGCGTGTTAAAATCCAGTGCCGTAGCACTGGATTTTAACGCCAACTATAAGAGGATCCAGGAAATGAACGGGGCCCAGAATATGGTTCCACAGCTTAGAATACACTTAGGAAAGGGGTGTTGAGTTTAGTAGTTCCTGGGGCTGTGAATGAGCCCAAGTCTTGTCAATACTCTACATCGAAACAATGGTACCTATACTATTCACAACAAACAAGGATAGAAACTTTTATTTCAATTAAATTATAAGATCAAATAACTTACAAAATACAATGAAAAGAGCAGTGAGACCATAGAGAAAACTTAACCACTCTCCCACTTGGGAGAATGCCCAAAACCCCTGGATCCCACTCAGAACCGGATCCCCAGCAGTGCTGTTGGGTATCTCCTCTCCAGTGGGCGGGCGCTCTTCTTTCAGCAGGGGCGGCACCTGGTGCAGCATCAGGGTCACTGATGACATTGGAGGACACTGGAGTGAACTGTGCAGGGTGGAACGACAGCAGCAGGCACAAGCGGCTCTGGCTTTCCCACTTCCCCCCATCTCCTTTGAGGGGAGAAGTGCTGGAGGAGGAGCCAGTTCTAGTTCGGGGAGAAGAAGCTGAATGTGAAAGAAGAGCAAAAATCACCCATATGCCTTCTTCCCAATGGTTTCCCAGGGTCAGATTCCTTCCCCAAAGCCACAGAGAGATCACAGTGCCTGACTTCAGATATGTCTCTCCTACCACAAGTGCTCAAGGTGGGGTGTGAGGCTGAAACTTGATCCGTTGGAAAAACCCATGACTGGGACTTCTCTGGGTGTTGGACCTACCCCCACACGCTTCTTGCCACCCACCTTTCCCTGTCTATAGTTCTACACACGCATCAGGTCTCTCACCCTCATCGTCCAGATCATCTGAATCTTGTGCCCGATGCACAATCACAGCGTTGTACAGTGGATAGACTGTGATCTCCTGCGATGGCTCTCCCTGGCCAAGTTGGTCTCTGCGTTCGTGGCATCTCTCCTTCACCCAAACCACACCACACCACGGCCAACTCTCCTCGGTGCTGGACAACGCTTCTTTCCCTGATTCGAATGGTATTGGGTGTCCTCAGCGATCAGCTCATCCTCTAACTGTGGGCAGCGCTGATGAGACAAGACCAGCAGGAGCTCAGGCATCATGACCTGCATAGTGTCATCCCTGGTGTCACATCTCGGGGACTCTCCCGCACATCCCTGAACAGCTCCCCAGGTGTCCTCCAGGGTGGGTATGATATCGTGGAAGTTAAGATCATCTCTGCTGAGGGCACTAACTGCTACCCCCCAGACCAAGCTGTAAGCCTGGCTCTAGCGTGTGACTTTGACCTGTCCTTTTGCTCTAGGGAGGGCCCTGTCCCCATTAGCTCATTCACTCACAGAGGTGCCCCCACACACGTGCGTGCAGTCACACACAAGCGCAAGCTTGGCAAAGGGCTGCGGTTTTGGTCTGGACTGGCCTGCCCTGCGCGAGCTGCCCAATCTTACCCTTGATGACCTCTGGGGCAGATGCTGGACAGGTCTGCGGTGAGTCCTCACCCACTTCCTGAATCCTTTCCCTAGCCTCCCCTTTAGGCTTTTGGGCCACAGCATGGCTTTCGAGGCCAGCAGCAAAACATAGCTGTGTCTCTACCAGCTCATGAACTACACCAACAGCCGTTATAGAATGGGTGCCTTTTGAACAGGGTTCCAAATTCTATTCCCCATCTTCCCGTGGAGGTCACTTCCTTTTCCCCCTGCCTAGGAAAGGAAAGGGAATATTCTGCTCAGATTGACTCTTCATGGTTTTCTGTCTGGCCTGGAACTGATCACCCTCTTCCAACCCGGGCCTGCTTTCTTTCACCCAATTGCCTAGTGTCACAGTGCAGCGTTTGAAATCTAAAACGTCCTTATTTCTTCTCACTGTCTTGCATCTTTTACAAAATTGATTTTCTTAAAGCTTATATCAATTTTGAAGTCATTATATTTTAACCTGTTTCTTTTTTATATTTCCTTATATAATATAAGAATGGAGTTAGTCAGAGCTCCATCCAAGAGAAGAGAAAACCTGATCTTTCTCCTATAACTTTCATCAGTAAATGCTCGAGATGAAAACCTTCTACTGAGAATATAACACCTACACGGCAGAGCCTGGCAAGCTACCTGTGTTTTATTTATTTGTTATGCCAAAAACTAGTAACATTTATGGACCTCAATTCCATGACCTGAAGAATGGTTTGAGGCTCTTCCACTGCCCTGGAGCAAGCAGATGCCCTTGGGTTACCCTTGCTTGTGACAGGGGCGTATGGAGATGTTACTGGTGCCCACTTGAGCAAATTGATGAGCAATGGGAAGACAGTGATACAGTGATACAGTGATGCTTTGTGGCTCAGTATATGGTCTATCTTGGAGTATGTTCCATGTGCACTGGAAAAAAATGTGTATTCAGCTTTTTTGGGGATGAAAAGCCCTGTATATATCAACCAGCTCTCTTTCTTCTATTTCTTCATTCAGGTCCAGTATTTCCCTGGTGAGTTTCAGTCTCATTGATCTATCCATAGTCGTTAAGGCAGTGTTGAAGTCTCCAACTATTATTGTGCTACTGTTAATGTCTTCTTTGAGGTCTATTAATAGTCTTTTTTAAGTATTATGCTGGCCCCTCGTTTGGCGCATATATGTTTAGTGGTGTGATTTCTTCCTGGTATACATACGCCTTCATTCTTAAGAAATGGCCTTCATTGTCCCTTTTAACCTTTTTTCAGCCTGAAGTCTGTATTGTCAGACACGAGTATGGCCACACCCGCATTTTTGGAGGAGTTGTTTGCGTGGAGAATGGTCTTCCAGTCTTTGACTTTGAGTCTGTGTTTGCTCTGATTATTCAGATGTGTTTCTTGTAGGCAGCAGAATGTTGGATTCAGTTTTTTAATCCATTTTTCCACCCTATGTCTCTTAATTGGTGCATTTAGACTATTGACGTTGAGAGATTATTGTCATTGGATTTTGTGCCATCTTCCTGTTTAAATGTGTTGTGGTTTTGGGGTTGTCTTATTTTACAGTAGACCCTTCAATCCTTCTTTTAAAGCTGGGTTTGAGTCTATGAATTTCCTGAGTTGCTGTTTATCCGTGAAGTTGTGTATCTGTCCTTCACATCTGAAAGTAAGTCTAGCTGGGTAAAGAATTCTTGGTGAAGCCTGCAGTTCATTGAGTCTTTTCACAATATCCCACCATTGTTTTCGGGCTTGGAGTGTTTCATCTGAGAAGTCTGCTGTAAATCTCAGGGATGCTCCTTTGTATGTGATTTCCCTTCTTTGATCTTTGCTGTTTCTCAGTATTCTATCTCTGTCTATCGTTTTTGTCATTTTTAATAAGGATGTGTCTTGGAGTATTCTTATTGGGGTTTCTTTTTAGCTGGTATCTTATGGGCCCTCCTGTATCTGGGAGCATGCTTTCTTCAGTTCAGGGAATTCTCAGCGATGATGGCTTTGACAGTTTCTTCTTCATCAGGGTTTTCTTCTTGCCCTCTGGGACCCTAATGATGCGTATGTTGTTCCTTTTGGCTTCATCCTGATTTTCTCTGGTAGTCTGTTCGTTAATTGTGAGTCTTTTCTCCGTCTTCTGGTGTTGTCTACAGAATCTCTGAACCTCGTCTTCAAGATCACTAATTCTTTCTTCAGTAGCTGTTACTCTGCTTTGGAGGCCTTCCCCTGTGTTTTTCAGTTCACTTACCTCATTTTTAATATCTGTCATTTCTGCTTGTACTTTTGGTCTGAAATTTACTCAATTCTGCTCTCATGTCCTCTTGCATTTTATTGACTTTGTATTCCATTGTTTCTTTTGAGTTTCTAGTGAATCTTTAACAGATCCTTCCGAAATTTCTTTTCAGAGAGGTTATGTAGCTCATCGTTATTGCTTGACTCATCTGTATTAGTGACTTCAATCGTAGAGCTTGGAAGGAATTCTGCGTTGCTTTACCATCATGACTATTGTAGGTTGAAAATGTGTGTTTGGGGTGTCTAGTAAATAGAGTTAGTAGGTGCCTGAATTACTTTGCAGTTAGGGATGTATAGCAAAGAATGTGGGGCAAATGCTCAGTAGTATCTCAGGTAGACGGATATTACCCCGTGCGGATGCGCTAGTGTCCCCAATGGTTTTCTTAATTTTGGAGTGTCGCTGGGTGGTTCTGAAGTCAGGGGGTCGGGGTAGAGGTAGTCCAGTGGAAGATCCGAAAAAGCTGGGTGTGGCATTGGTCCCCTTCTCAAAGTCCCAGCCCCTTTTATGCTGGAAGGGGGTGCCTCGGGGGGGGTTGCCCGCCGCCAAGGGGCAGCACCTGGTGGGTAGAGCCGGGAAGCTGCTGGGC
>JAJIBD010028585.1:0-12896 GCA_021461705.1 Cryptotis parvus
CCATTTTTGTCATTTTAATAAGGATGTGTATTGGAATATTCTTATTGGGGTTTCTTTTAGCTGGTATCCTATGGACTTCCTGTATCTTGGAGCATGCTTTTGTCAGTTCAGAGAACTTCTCAGCGATGATGGCTTTGACAGTTTCTTCTTCATTAGGGTTTTCTTCTTGCCCTTCTGGGACCCCAATGATGCGTATGTTGTTCCTTTTGGCTTCATCCCGATTTTCGCTGGTAGTCTGTTCATTGATTGTGAGTCTTTTCTCCATCTTGTGGTGTTGTCTACAGAATCTCTGAACCTCGTCTTCGAGTTCACTAATTCTTTCTTCAGTAGCTGTTACTCTGATTTGGAAGGCCTTCCCCTGTGTTTTTCAGTTCACTTACCTCATTTTTAATATCTGTCATTTCTGCTTGTACTTTGGTCTGAAATTTACTCAATTCTGCTCTCATGTCCTTTTGTATTTTATTGACTCTGTATTCCATTGTTTCTTTGAGTTTCTTGTGAACCTTTAACAGTTCCTTCTGAAATTCCTTCTCAGAGAGGTTATATAGCTCATCGTTATTGCTTGACTCATCTGTATTAGTGACTTTAATCGTAGAACTTGAAGGAATTCTGCATTGCTTTTACCATAATGACTACCATAGGTTGAAAATGTGTGTTCTGCGTGACTAGTTAATAGAGTTAGTAGGTGCCTGAATTACTTTACAGTTAGGGATGTATAGCAAAGAATATAGGGGCAATGCTCAGTGGTATCTCAGGTAGATAGATATTACTCGGCGGGGACGCGCTAAGCGTGTCTGTGCTGTTTTGAATTTTAGTGTGTCGCTGGGTGGTATTAGAGTCAGGGGGTTCGGGTGGAGGTAGTCCAGTGGAAGATCCGAAAAAACTGGGTGTGGCTTGGTCCTCTTCTAAAAGTTCCAACCCTTTATGCTGGAAAGGAGTGCCTCGGGAGCTGCCCGCCGTGGGAACGCACCTGGTTGGGAGAGCGGGGAGGTGCTAGGAGTCAGGGTGGATGGAGTCAGTAAATTCTCTTTTTTTAACCAATTTTATATGCGGGCTCTGGGTTGTGGCAAGAATCAGTTCCTAACAATTAAGGAAGAAAAGAATTGACTCTTTAGTTTTCTATTTGACTGCTTTGAGTGTTGGTTGATGAGAACTAACATGCTTCTATTCTCCAGAGCTTCTTGTCCTTTTCTTCACCTGGGAAGTTACCATAACTATGGGGGCTTCGTCTAAATATACGGTTAATTTCACTGCATCACTTTAATCTCACCTGCCCTAAATGGAACTGAATCAAGAACAAATGATGAGTTGAATAGGTTGGGAAATAACAGCTGATGAACTGAAATCTCAGTTATGAAAGACACAGAAAGGCTAGAAACACACATACATACATGCACACACACATGATACACATGACACCCCCACACACACACACACATGAGACAGAATCTAGAAGTCCTCATAACCCATTCCTGGCTGGCTTCTTAAGCCCAGACAGCACCAATGTCCTACTGAGCACAGGAGCCTCATGCCCATGCATATGACTGTGACCCGAGACTAAGAAAAGCTGGGCCAACAGGAAATAATTAGGGTATAGTCAGGGGACCTGAGTGATAGTACTATGTTGATAGTACTTGCTCATGGCAGACAGGTTTTATACTCAGAACCATATATGGCCCCTTGAACCTCATTAGGAGTGATCTCTGAGCCCAGAAATGGGAGTAAGCCCTTAGCACCCACTGGGTGTGGCTCCCAAACCAAAGCAAAAACAAGCCCTAAACCACTAGGATTCTGTCCTAGAGAGGCCCAGGAACAGGCTATGGACGAGCTCAAACCCAGCAAGGAGACATAGGTGACAGGGTTTCTCTTGGTTAAAGAGATTTTAGGTTAGAATCTGGGGCTTGATTCTCCTCAAGTGATGTCGGTTGTCCCACTGGTGGCTTATGTGATGAGGTGGAGAAGAGGAAGAAAGAGCAGCTTTCCCCCTATCTGCCTCTGCCACCAAGAAATGTCTGGGAAGGCTGGGACTGATAAAGTCTTCAATGTGCCCCCACAGACCTTGAGTCCTGCCAGCCCCAGGTGGTTGCTGTTAAGTCACATCTGATGTCCTTTTGTTCTTCTCAGCACAGTTTTGAGCAGGAAAAAAAAAGTGTGACCTAACCAAGCCTTGCAGAAAAGAATTTCAGAAGAAGATGAGTACTGAAGCAAACAGATTTTGTTTGAATGATTTTTTAGGAAGGGATAGGAGGAAGAACAGAGATAGAGAGACAGAGACAGAGAGACAGAGAGGGACATAGACAGAGAGAAAAAGAGAAATATGCTCAAGAGAGAACATGGGCTTCTCCAAGGGTAGCCCCAGTAAATGCACCCCAGCATTAGGTATGAAAGCATGAGAATCCACATCTCAAGGGGGAGATGAGGCACCACATGTGCTCAGCCACATGGGCACAAGCAACACATGGGCTCAGGCAGCACTTCTTTTGTTCAAGGTGGCTTTTAATAGAGTTTTCTTTTCATGGTCTGGAATGTTATGGAGCCTTCTGTGGGCTGGGTCATTGAGGGATAATTGAATTTAGGGGTGGTTAGAGAGGGTTAGAGAGGGTAGGTCCTGCCACCGCCCCTTGAGGTGTTGCAGGTGTGGCTGTGGTGCCTGGCTGCATCGGCAGGTGGCAGACAGGAGACTGGTTGATGGTCTGACATAGAAAAAGACTGAACTCCTGGGATGAACCCAGAGCCACAGGAGAGCCTGGCAAGCTACCCGTGGTGTATTCGATATGCCAAAAACAATAACAATAATGGACCTCATTCCCAATGAATGGAGACCTTACTGGCGCCCACTGGAGCAAATCAGTGAACAACAGGAAGACAAGTGATACAAGTGATACAAGCGAAGAGAGGGTTTATCCAGCCTCCGGGGCGGGTCTATTGCTGATGAAGGTCTTATCAGGTGTAGAATTTCCACAATCTTTTAGCTTTTGCTGTAACCACAATGTGGGTCCAAATAGCCTTAGGGCTAGTAGTTTTATTACCAGAAATGTCACTGTAATGGGGCGCTTCTGGTCTCCTGCCTACATCAATAGAAATAATTATCACCTTGTGGGTTTTTGTTTTTTTTGGGGGAGGAGAGTGGAGGATGAAGTTCCACAAATCTTTTACCTGTTTACTGTAATTAAGTTTATTTTTAACATTTGGATTATGATATATGATGTCTGGTGGGAAGATGTCAGGGTAGAAACTGAAACGGAAACAATATGCTTTCTGTTTTCTTTTCTAAAATTCAGGTGGGGGAAGGACACACCACAATTTCCAGGGCTTATTCCCAACTCTGCACTCAGGGTTTTCTATTGGTGGTGCTCGGGGGTCCCCATGGATTGCCTGGTTCTCAACTCAGGTTGGTTGCATACAAGCGTTAGAGTCTAAAATCGACTACTCCTGAAGAACAGAGACCACACACGATAATGCAAGTCATACAGCAAGGTTTACTTCCAGCTAGCTGGGGTCCAAGAGTCCACCCAATGTAGTGGGTTTCAATCAAGGACCCTGACCATACTAAGGCATGGTTTTTGTTGTTGTTCGTTAAGGCAGGGGGTTTTATAACATGTTCAAAATAAGTTGTTTTCCTTAGCTCAAGGGTTACACACATTTTTGTTTTGTGAAAACATCCTGATGGCTTGACAAAATAAGCCTTATCAATTAGCAGCAATATCTGGTCCCGTTGCTCACCCATCCTTATTCAGTGTTTATGACTGATTAAGCTAATTAAGCTTTGTAGTTCTTAGTTCCTGCTTCTTGGGGTCATGTCCTCAGGGTTACAGTGGAGGCCTAAGATGGCTCTTTGTCTAAGATGGAGTCCCTTATGTCTAGAGGCTCGTTTTACTTACCTGAGCCTGTAAAACAAGGAGAGCATGTTTTCTATCTTACTCTCTGGCCTCTTAGTAAGATGACTTATTAGAGATCTGCTGACTCTGTGCTTAGAAATTGCTCCTAGTGATGCCCGGTGACCCTAGGGGATGCAGGGGATGGAAACTAGGTTTGCCACATGAAAGGCAAATGCCCTACCCACTGGACTATTGCTCTGGCCCTTTATTAGAGATGTCTTGGAGAAAAATTATTTATGGGAGGAATTAAAAATAAAATAAAATGTTTTTTAAGAAATATGAGTTTACATTTCTTCTTTTGTTTTGGGGCCATATCCAGCAGTGTTTAGTATTTATTCCTAATTTTGTACTCAGGGATTATTCCTGTAGTGTTCTGGGGACCATTTGTGATGCCAGGGACTGAGACCTGGGGACTGAATGCAAGGCAAGTTCATCACTTGCTGTTCTGTCACTTTGGCCCCTACATTTCTTACTCAGATTTATTTTTAATTTACTATGACTGAGTATTCTATATTTATTGTCTCTTTTACTTCCTATATAAGGTTCCTATGGCAATAAAATATTTAGCATAGATTTATCTCAGATGTTTGGAAGCTGTAAGAATTAAAAGATACTCTAATTTTGTTTTTGAGTTATACCTGACTGTGCTCAGAGTTTATTCCTATCTTGTTGGATGACACACCCTAGCTAGCACTGGAACTTTGCTATTTGCTTGTCTTTAAGCCAGAGCTCATACTAAAGAGATCTCTTTTGTATAAACACTGATAGAGGGTGTGGCAGTTACAGGACCCAGTTTGACTCTGGATTAATAATTCTTGGAATATCACTATGATCTCTATTATGATTTCAATGCTATATAATTTGGGAATAATTTCTCATATTCCCCATGGGTCCCAGCATGGACAACAATATATACCAGGAGAAACCCACCCTGGCTATGGTGGGACCAACGTTTAGGAATCAGTTCTGCAAAGATCAAGGGGAGGGCTTATGCCGGCTTGCTCTAGGCAGGTAAATGAGACCCTTTCAGTAAACAGAGGTGAGACCACTCCATAACTACCCTGGAGCAGAGTAGAATGGACTCTGTGAGTACCAGAGATGACCACCTAGTATGCATGGACTTCACAGTCTAAAATTATATGACTCTCCCCATGAATATACATACATTAGATGTATTTCTTTATAAAAGCCCCCTCTCTATAGTGTTTGACATAAGAGATAATATCAGAGAAAGGGACTAGGTCCTGGTATTATAAATTGTTGAACCAGAGGTGTGGCACCACCTAGCATCTGCAACTAAAAACTGTTTATTGATCTTTGATGATGCAGCCCCAGAAAGGATTTTGGGTCTCTGGCTTTTGGCTGGCTTTTGGGAATAAAAGGGGGCTGACTTGGGGAAGAACAGTCCACTTTGCTGGAAGATCTGGGCCTGAGCATATAGTGGAAGTCTGGTCTGGAGGTAGGGGGTCTGGAAGATCCCATCGTCTTGGATTGTATAGTGGAGTTGGGTTAATTATTGGTGATAAGTAAAAGCCCTTTGGAACTGTGCTGGATTCGTGGTTCTGTCTGTATGTCACCAGTCCTTGAGATAAAAGGGAACTCTATCCCTGATATTGCTGGGGACCCAATCAATTTCTAGGCACTAGCTGTGTTAATCCTTCCAGTGCTGGGAGACCACATGAGTTGCCAGGGATCAAACTGGGCTCTGCCATATATGCAAGTCAAGTGCCTTATGGACTATACCTTGTCCCTTGCACATATTTTATTTTGGAAAAGACTTAGTTGTTTTTTAAATAAAGAATTTGCTACAGCCCCTTCTTTCCCACCTTCTTATTATTCTGTGTGTATTTTTGCATAAATGGGGTTTGCATAGGTGATTGCATTACTTTCAGTTAACTGTGGTGCTCACTAGGGATCTTAAATCTTAATTGTGGTGCTTGCACCCACTTAGTTGTGGTGTGCCAGAGGTTACCATCTCATTGAAGAACCTGAGTCTAATAATCAGCACTGTACTCAGCATACAGAAGGTGCTGAAGACCTCACATGCATCTGCAAAGTAGGAATTACTAAGGGCCTCTCCAGTAGTACAGGGAGTGCCCAGGGTTTATCCCTGTGATGTTCAGACAAGCAGTCCACACTGCTGATTGAGTGGGTGTCCAGGAGACATTGATAGATTTACTAAGATTTGCTAGTGCTGGAGCCATCAGGGCTACATCTGTCCATGCTGAGTGCTGGTCTGTAAAGAGATGTTGAAGAAGGTGATAGTTAAGAAAACTGTTAAACAGTTATAAAGCCAGGATTCTGAACCTGGCCTGAGGCTATAAATCGAGGCCCCAGGAGAGCATTTAGGGGCTTCCAAATTGAGAGAGCAATAGCCCCTGGTGCCTGGGACAGAAAGAGAGCATCAAAGGGAGAGTCTGTTCCTGGTATCTAGACCCTAGGGCCAGCACCAGGGCCACAGGGGTTGGTGGCTGCATCTGAGGGCTAGCACTAAGGCAGCAGGTCTACAGGGCTACAGGTAAGCAGAAGTAAGGCCAGGACCCAGAGGACTGGTCTGAAAGGGGAGGGTCTGAGAAGAGAGGACCTGAAGAAGAAAGAGACTTGGGGTTAGAGAAACAGAAACAGAAATAGAGATAGAGAAAGAGAAATAGAAATAAAGTCAGAAAAACAGTGAAACTCTTGAGGTATAGGAACACAGATAAGCAGAGAAGTAGAGAGAAAAAGACACCCTGAAGAGAAAGCCCTGAAAAAAAGGTCCTGAAGAGAGGTTCTGAAAAGAGAGGTCCTGAAGAGAGAGGTCCTGGGAGAGGATCTGAAAAGAGAGACCCTGAAGACAGGAGGCTGCTGGAGAACCTACCAGCAGAGAGGGACAGGAGAGAAGTTCCTGATGCGAGGTGAATGAGGAATGAGAGAAGACAGATTAAAAAGAAAGATTCTAATAATCGTTGGAAATGATAGTGCCAGCCTAGAACTGAGCATTGAACATAGGCATAGGGATATACATATAACCTTTAAATGTATGCATCATGAGCCACAATGTGTGAGAGAAGAGAGAGAGAGGGAGAGAGAGGGGGAGAGAGAGAGAGAGAGGGAGAGGGAGAGAGAGAGAGGAGGCAAAGTGCCTGCCATAGAGGCATAGAGGCAGGCTGGGGGGGGAGGATGGAGGGAATCTGGGGACATTGGTGGTGGGAAATGTGCTCTGGTGAAGAGATGGGTCGCAGAACACTGTATTACTGAAACACAAACATGAACATCTTTGTAATTGTATGTCTCACTGTGGTATAATAAAAAATAAAATAAATAAAAGGAAAGCTTCAATAGCCTGTGATCTTGTTCCTTTAACTGTCGATAGGTCAGGGGGAATGGTTGCAGGCCCCAGACAGTCGGGAATCCTAATGAATTTTGAATACTGTCAGGGACCTAGATAGGCCCTGCCATCTGCTGCTTTGGTTATCCCCTGACCCATGTACTGTTACGGCCACGGAGTCCACAGGGGGTCTCTTGGGTCTGGGGCCTTGGGACCCCCTAAAAGGGGTACCACACCCCCTCCTCTTTCTTCTTAAACCCTAATACAGAGGGAGATTGAACTCAGGATGCCATTCTTGTGAAGCATAAACTCTTTCCCACTGAGCTATCTCCCTCCCCCCAAAATTTTATTTTTAGCCAAGTTTGAGATTTGCAACAAAACTAAAAGAAAATAGAGAGGTCCTGTTTTAACAAGAATAGAAAAGATTACTGCAATAATTATTTCAAGTCCACATCTTATTTAAGATTCACTCTTAGCCTTAATTATTCTATTGGTTTGATAAATATAACAGTAATCTATAGCTGCATCATTTAATACCACACAGAATATTTTCATCTAAAATTCCTGTGCTCTTCCTGTTTATGTGTGTCCTCTTCAATCCTGGAAACCAAATATTGTCAGTATCTCTGCAAAGTCATTGGTCTTTCCCAGAATATTTAAAGTGGGAGTCATATATTATGAGGGCTTTTTTGCATTGGCTTATTTCATGTAGTAATATATATTTCAGGGTAATGCATGTTTTTCCATGATTGATAGCTTTTTTCTTTTAAGTGTTGAATAATAGTCCATTGTTTGGATATGCTGTATTTACTTTATACGTTCACTTAGTAAAGTGTATCTTACTTCCATTAGAAAAGGAACTAGCTTTCCAGATCTGGGGATATTTCATCCTTGGATTTCTCTTCCCTCTTTATCATCTGTCTCCATACTCCTTGGCAATGGTGCTCTTGTCTTCCTTATCAGAGAAGACCACATTCTTCATGACCCTGTGTACTACTTTCTGGCTATCTTGGTGGCCACAGAGCTAGGAGGACTTTAACAATGGTGCACATAGTGTGTGGTGTCCAGCGGTTGGATCACGGGATATCAGTCATGAAACCTGTTTACTTCTGGCTTATTCTTTCACTTTCTATTGTGGAG
This sequence comes from Cryptotis parvus, assembly GCA_021461705.1. NCBI lineage: Eukaryota > Metazoa > Chordata > Mammalia > Eulipotyphla > Soricidae > Cryptotis > Cryptotis parvus. The sequence goes on from JAJIBD010028585.1 coordinate 8,326, forward strand.
TCTGGAGTCTTGCTCAGCCTGACCTATAGTTATTTTATTGCCACATGCAATCCACTGAAATACTCCTCCATCCTCACCAATGATAAAATAGCGAAGAAAGGCTTTGGGTGATAATGAGATGATTTATACTCATTGTTCCCTTTATCATTGCTCAGAATTTCTGTCCTCTCCTATGTCTTCTGCCCTACCAGAATGTGATCAAACCAGCTTGTGAGGACATTGCCTTTAAAAGCTATCCCATGTCTTTGGTTTCAGTAACTTGCTTCTCCTTCTCTATGCCTCTCTATTTCTTATATTCTAGTCTTGCCTCCTGAGAGTAACTGGCAACCTTTTGATATTTGAGATTAACAATAGGAAGATTAACATGAATAGATTTATTTCATATTGGTTCAGAGTATCTTGGAATCACTTCATTAAGCCTTAGCATGCGCAAAACCAGTGACATTTAAGTTTATTTTTTTTCCCTATCACCTCTTTGTAGAAGAATGAACTGTTTGAGGAGAGGGCATTTTTTTTGAAAAAGATTTCAAAAAAAAAAAAGAAAGAAAAAGATATCAAAGCATCTCCCAAGTGGTTAGAAGGGTAAAACTCTGAGGAGGTAATTTCTCCATATTTACTCTGTAACCTAAGTTCTTCAACTATTTTAAAGAAGAGCCTGGATTAATTTCTCAAGTAATGCAGAAACAAGGAACTTTCAGCAACAAGACTGTGAAGCAGATGAATGCTCGGAGCAGAAATAGGGGTAGGTCAGAAGAGGACTCTTCAATATTGGATTCTGTCCATAGAAGAACAGAGTGAGGAATGAGAGAAGACAGATTAACTGAGCATTAAATAGAGGCAAAAAGATACACATGACAACCCTTTAATGTATGTTCTGTAATCCATAGTCTGGAGGGGAAGGAAAAGAGAAAGAGAGAGAAATGGAAAGAAATAAAGAACCTGCCATGGAGCAGGGCTGGGGGAGGGGGAGGGAACCGGGGACGTTGGTGGTGGGAGATGGGCACTGGTGGCGGGATGGGTGCTGCAACACTGTTTGACCAAAACCCAAATATGAACTTTTTAATTGTATATCTTTGTAATTTTAAAAATAAAAAAAATTAAAAAAAAAGGAGACAATAGCTGATGTAATTTCAATAAAGTACATCTTTACTATAAAGCAGAACTTTATCCCACTGGGGTGAGCTAATTAGCACAAACTTTTCTTTTGGACTAATGTATCAAGGCAGATGAGAAGATTTTAGTGCAATATTCCAAGATAAACTTTAAGGAAAATGTGAATATTTTAGCATAAGTGTAAAATTGTTTGCACTTGATTATTTTTCTCTATAGAATGCTTATAACTTTTTGTTGAAATTCTACAAAATGTTGGTGCTCAGTTTCAAAACAAGTCAGTTTTGTAACAAAATCTCTCTATAGCTAGCATGAATAGAAAATGTAAACATCTAATATTATGTTTAAATATACTTAAAATTTGAAAATCAAATAGTGAAGCTAAGCAATGTTATTGCCATTTGCATATATTTCTTTCTTTTTAAAAAATTTTTAACATTATTTCTTTCAAGTATAGTCCAGCATTTACATAACTGCATGACCTGATACTTTAACTTTTAAATTAAATTAAAAGATTCAAAATAATTTAATTAAGAAAAATTGGTCATTAACTCATATTATTGTTAACTTGGAGTATCATAATCATAATTAATAATAATACTAAAAATATAGATATCTACTTTATTTAAGATAATAATTATGTAATTATATAAAGTAAATTAGTATTCCTATGTACACATATTTTGATTAGGGCAATTGCAATATATTTTCATGAAGAGGTAGCACAAACTAAAAATTCTGGATTTCCATGTTATAATCTCAGTTTTGATGGATTTGTTTTTCAGTTCTGGACGTACCATTTGGCCCAATAATAGTGGCTTGCCTTTTTTACTGACTGGATTCCCAGGTCTGGAAGAATTTCATTCCTGGATTTCCATCCCCTTCTTTGCTGTCTATGTTTCTGTTCATGTTGGCAATGGCACACTCCTTTACGTCATCAAAGAAGACCACAGTCTGCATGAACCAAGTACTACTTCCTTGCAATACTGGCAGGCTTGGATTTGATGGTGATGCTAACCACAATGCCAACTGTGATGAGAGTCTTATGGATGAATACCGGAATGTCAGCCATGGAGTCTGCTTCCTGCAGGCCTACACTATCCACTCCCTTTCCCTTGTGGAATCAGTTATCTTGTTTGCCATGGCCTATGACCGTTTCGTGGCCATTCGCACCCATCTGAGATACAACTCCATTCTTACCAATTCCAGGGTGACGAAAATTGGATTGGGTGTACTCATGAGGGGCTTTGTGTCCATCGTGCCCCCAATTCTGCCACTCTTTTGGTTTCCATATTGCCATTCCCACGTTCTTTCCCACCCTTTTTGCCTGCACCAAGATATCATGAAACTTGCTTGTGCTGATATTACATTCAATCACATATATCCAGTTATTTGTGTCTCTGCTCCTCTGCTTGAAGGGAAAAAAAACAAGAGAAATAATAAAATTAGCATATGATTTTACTACAGCAATAAATAAACCATACTGTTTGAGAAACTGACAAATGTCAATGAAATAAATCATGCTGCCAATGTTGTTCATTTTATTTGTTCACAACTTACTAGTTCAATTCTACTCCAATACTATTTTCAATCTCATTTATAACACACTTTTAATTATCAACTGTAGACTGACATACTAAAGTGACTATCAGATATGCATTTTATAAGTTTGTTTTCCCATTTTTGACCACCTTTCCAAGTTCTTCTAAATTGACCTCTTTTGTGAATTAGAAGGTATCATACAGCATTTCATAAATCTACTCTCACATTTTTATATATGAGACATCTTTCTAAATGAATGTATGATCACTTGTATCACTTGTCTTCCCGTTGTTCATCGATTTGCTAGAGCGGTGTCTCTCCATTCATTGGAAACGAGGTTCATTATTGTTACTGCTTTTGGCATATTGAATACGCCACGGGTAACTTGCCAGGCTCTGCTGTGGCTCTGGGTTCATCCCATGATAAAAAAGTTTGTTGCATGTCTCTACCAGTTATGACCATGGTAACCTACACTAAGATCCTACTTCTGCTTCATTCACAGAGACATCTAAGTTCTGATTATCTAGATATCAATCTACCCTACTGTATTTACATTGTTCACTGATCTTACTGTCCTTCTACCAGCATTGGAACAGAACTCTTTCTAGATAAGCCTGCATTCATTTACATATTATCTTAAATAAATCTGATCTTTATTTTCACCATGGCTGCTACAATCTTGGAGATTTTGTATTTAAGTTCATTAAGGTTTAACATTTAAACTTATGTCTATTTTTCTTTTCTCATTAGGTCTTCTTTTCTGAAGTTCTCTAACCTAGCCAGTGAACTATTTGACTATCATATAGCGATTAGCTGTATAGAGTATGTAATTTTAACATAATCATCTGCAATGTTGACACATCTGTCCTTTTCCTCTTGTCCACATCTTGATATGATACAATTACTTTGTACATGTGCTTGGGCTAAAGATTACTGTGGCTTATTCTAATTAGAATATGGAATCTATTGTTATTATATATTTCCTATGCATTGACATTGAGAAGTCTTAAATCTTTATCGAAAGAATTTGTAAACTTCCTAGTGTACTCTACAATAGCAGAACAGTAAGCATGAGAATGGATTCTGATATTATGCTTCACAGGCTATTAGCTCACACAAATATTAATATGACATTACTGTGAAATGGTAGTCAATGAGTAAAAGTAAATAACTTCAATTGAATTCTTTTTCGGTATAATTATAATTTGGTATAACTTCAATTGAATTCTTTATTGGTATAATCTTTTTGGTATAACTTCTTTTTAATTTTTTTTATATTTTGTTATACCACTGTGAGATATACAATTATAAAGAAATTCATGTTTGGGTTTCGGTCTTACAGTGTTCCAGCACCAATCCTTCCACCAGTGCCCATTTCCCACCACCGTGTCCCGAATTCCCTCCCCATCCCCTAGCCTGCTTCTTTGGTAGGTTCTTTATCTCTTTTCTCTCTGTCTCTCTGTCTCTGTCTCTGTCTCTCTCTCTTTCTCTCTTCCTTCTCATACACACTGTGGATTACAATACACATTTAGAAGATATCATTTATCTTTTTGCTTATATTCAATGCTCAGTCTAGGGATGGTATTATCAATTTTGACAATTATTAGCACACTGTTCTCTTTTTCAGTTTTACCTAACCTCTGACTCCCACATGTTTGTGGTAGATTCCACCTTTAAAAGATCTCCTGAACATGTTTTTGCCTGACCTTGGGATATTAGTTTCATACTATATGTACACACACAGACACCCACATACACACATACATATATTTACATCATGCAAATAAATGCAGTCATTCTATGTCGGGGATGCCACTGGGTTCCCAACAGTGCAGGGAAGCAAGTTCCCTTCTACCTCCAAAGTTGGCATGGAATGGATGAAAACTCAGGAATCCGACAAGGTTTTAAAATGCTTTACT